>CAMDTW010000276.1:0-11000 GCA_945910005.1 Isoperla grammatica | reverse complement strand
GAAAAATACCGGACAATTCGGCACCGCGAGGACCATATGTTTGAGCCGGGGTGCTCACTCCGAAGAGTTTTTTAGTGGACTGTATATATTTTTGTGTAGACTTACCCCAATGATGTTTGAAAGGTGACGAAACGTAGATGACAGCGACGGGCGGAAAGTGGCCGTCGTGAGAAAGAGATAGAAGAAGGAAACTCGAGTTTAGAAGAGAAAAGAAGGAAAGATGAAAATGCCTGGAAGGCGATCGAACCCAGGACATGCAGCGTCGTTGAAGCAGTCTGGGTTACACTAGAGAATAACGAGAGAGCAAACGAACTTGACGAGGTCGAGACTCGAACAATACTGACGAGATAAGATAACGTAAACGAGCTGAAAACATGAAACCTGTAAGGGATGACATGATTGGCCGAAATCGAAACATATGAAAATAAATATACAGGTATACCAACACCGAAAATACAAAACCACAGCGACGAATAAAAGGCGCGAACAGTCATAGTAGGGCATTATATAACTATTGCATTTTGTAACTATTAACAAATTGTATTCAATAATTCTAAACATGTTGTATGTTTTGTATGTTTGTTTGCATAATATTAGGTATTATGTTCCTATATTGAAATGTGTATTATTTGATATTGTACTTTAGCATAGTTTTTAGATAATAGTTATATATTTAGCTTAGTCATAGTAGGGCATCAAGCATTTTTACCTGTAAATAGTAAAAATAATATCATACAAATTGTAATGCTTTATAGAAACCCTTAAATAAATAAATAAAAAATAATCATTGTAAGGGTTCGCGCACAGAGAAAGCTGGTAAACCGCTTACTGGTAACCGGCGCGGGAGAACAACATGGCAGCGAACCAGCGCAAGTAACCAGCTTTCACTGTGTGCGCACCCTAACGGTGATCACACATCTGATGACGTCACTGACCTGAGCGAAGTTCCTGCGTGAAAGAGGGTCAAGCCCCGTGGGTTTCACCTCCAGAGGGACGTTGGCTCGGCTCATGATGACGAGCATGGACTTCTTGAAGCTCGGCGAGGCTCCGGTCCAGTCGCTGTTGTACATCGATTCGCAGACAGCGTCGTGCTGGATAAATAAATGTATAATACACCTAACCACAATTAATGACATCGTATTTGTAATCGTTCCAAGGGCAGCACTACAAGCCTTGATATCTCAAAGAGATACAGATTGTGAGATAACAATAGCATGTAGGGAAGAGTACTACAAGCTCTACGACAAAGGCTGGCAAGTATGTCTTCAATGGATCCCTAGTCATTGTACAATAGTGGGAAATGAAAATGCCGACTACCTGGCAAAGATGGGAGCTAAATTGAAACAACCTGAAAAGGCAATCTCACTGCAGTCCATCAAGTCTACAATCAATAACCAAGTCAGCTTAGAGTTGAAGAAACAGTATGAAGTAATTGCGCGAGGGAAAAGATGGGAACCGCTTATAAGGAAGGAGAAAATGATCGCAAGGAAAATTGATAAGGAAAAAAGAAGGGTATACGTGGCAAATTTTCGGATGGACACCGGCCACGACTACCTGCAAGCCCATCTGCACAAAATAGGAGTGGTGGATACGAGAACATGCCCACTCTGCAAAGAACAAGACCAGGACGCGGAACATCTTGGGACATGTGTCTCTTTGACAGCAGAAAGGGATCTAATGGAGGGGCAAAAGATAGCAAGGAGGAAATATGTGGCAAACCTTTATTGGGCAACTAGGCAGAGAATGGCATAAGTTCCAACTCTAGGTGTTCGAAAGAAGAAGAAGAAGAAGAAGAAGAAGAAGAAGAAGAAGAAGAAGAAGAAGAAGAAGTATTTGTAATCGGGATCACAATTGTACCGTTTCATGGTTCAGCCCTAGTCTAAGACGGCTCCCCCTATCGCTCCTACTGAGCACTAATTTAGTTTTCTTCTCGTTTTCACAATGACTCCATTGTAGCAGATTCTAATCCCGTCTATGCCAGCACTAATTCTTAAAACCGCCCCAGCCCTCGGGCTTATGCGTTTTGACCTCTGTATTCCTTTATCTGCTCTAAAGAGCCCAGCCCGAAAGAGCGTCCTAGCGATTTTTAATGGTTATCTATTGCTTCTAGTAAGTAAGTAGTTTCTCAAGCTAAACCGTTAGGTGAACAGCGCAATAAGAAGCATGTATTAAACTCTTTCACAATTTCCGGTTTTTGATTGCAATTCGGATACCGACAATAATTTTTGGGGGGGTAAGTGGTTACCATTAATTCATTTTTTTGACCTGGTCGGTTGTACTCTTCATCAATTTTGAAGCAAACACGGAACGTAGTAACTGTTAAATATTTTTCCGAAAAAAAATGGCGGCAAAATGGAAGATAGCCATATTTTTATAAACATTTCTCTGGCAACGAGTACCTTTAGGTTTTGGCGATCTGATAAGTACTAACACAGTAACACAAAGCTAGTCAAAAATATGTTTTTTAAAAACCACTAACCGACACATAAGAGGTTCCTTATGTATAGTACATTTTTGTCTGGTTAAAAATAAACTAATTTTAACGAAATCTGATACGTATTAAAGGCAAAAATTATGTTTCTATAGCTGTCAATAGGTGTTAGTAACGGTAGCGGACAGTGACCAAAACACTCAACAAAATGACAACAAAAAATGTTAACAACGCACATTGCACAGCATTCAACACTGTCGGAAAGTATAATAGCTGTGGAAATCAGAAACAAATTTACAATGCGCTTATATTGTTGGTTATTGTTGTTTATATCAACTTTGACAACACTTCTACAGAAAGTTTGTAGATATGTACGCGAAAGCTTGTCAACGCGCCACACAGAGCGTTTTCCGAGTGTAGAATACTATGGGAAGGTAATCCCTCAAATATCTCCTTGGTCCTTGTGGTACTGGTACAATCCCTTCGATGTTATTAACAACGTTTTGCAACATATCAAAACGATTTTATTTATAACGTTTTGTCAACATATCAAAAAAAAACATGGCACACAAATGATTAAAACAAAGTCTGACTTGCAGTTGTTATTTTCATCATTATGGAAATTAAGTTGAGCTTCAAGTAGTGACTCAAGAAGTCAGCCTTGAACCTGAGATTTTGACTGTCCATGTCCACCTTAGTTTGTATGTTACTCAATTGTGGTGATTTCTACTCACCTGGTCCGAGACAAGTTGTATCGAGTTGTTGATAATAAGGTAGCCAAGAGATAACAAAATGGTGCAGTCCACTACCATGCTGATGTTGAATCCACTCTTTTCGCCAGGCTGTGAGTAAATAGACCAAAATAAGATTTTACCCGGACAAAACATGCCGTGAGTAAATAGACCACAATAAGATGATTTTCAGACAAAACAAGCTGTAATAAAATGAACCAAAATAAGGTCCTGCCAGGACAAAACATGCTAAATGTAAAGAGCCCGAAGTAAGATTTACCCGGACAAAACATTATGTGAGTAAATGAACCAAAATAAGATTCTATTATAACAAAATATGTGTGACTAAATTGTAGCATATATTATCCCAAGAATATTTGACCAAAAAAAGGTCTCTACGGATTTTATAAACAGCAGTTTGAACACGTTCTAAATATTCAAAATCATATAACGGTGTTTATTATGAATAAAATGTAAAGACATTATCTTCACATATTTACTTAAAATGGTCCAGTCGTGTAAATGTAGCCTGTGCAGAGAGAGGTTGATGCAATAACGCCCTCTGTCCCACCCCGTTTCTATATCACTAGTGTACGTACCTTGGTGACATACAAAGCTGTTACCCCCAACAACAAAGTATTCACTAGAAGCAACACCATTAATGTAATGTTACTAACATCCGCCCACAGACACATGTATCTGTAAACATCAAACACATTGATGAAAATTTATAAAAATAATAGTTTCTATTGTAGGGGAGACTGGCCTAAAATGACATACTAGGGTAATATGACACATTGCTAGTTTAGTGGTTTCTGATAACTTATCGTAGGGGATTTATTTTTTTACTAAAACTAGAGGTTGGTACTACTGTTCTTAGAATGATGGCTGTCACCAGTGCACGAACGTGAATCTTCTGCAGCTTAATCACATTAAGGTAAGTTTTCGGTACGATATTCGCCTCTTACATTGATCAATATAGTGTCTTTTAAGTCTACGTAATATGGAAATAGCGTTAACATTTCTTGACATACGATCCTACCCTGTGAAATGTACAAAACAACACCACGCCGGGTACGAGTCCTAACCTCTAAATTAGTAATGTTATGTGAGGATGTGAATTAGGGCATAATGACACACAACAACTTAGGGCAAAATGACACATGTGTCATTTTGCCCGGATTAGTATACACGTGCTTGGACAAAACATTGCGTGAATATAAAAGTGTTTTCCATTGTTAAAGGATGGTGTCAAATTATCTGCGGAAGACACAAAGGCAAAACTGGGATGAGAGAGCAATGCAAAACGCGATTGATGCCGTAAATAAAAAGGAAATGGGATGGCTCAAAGCAGCTACTACTTTCAATGTCCCACAAGCCACGCTGAGAAGAAGAGCATTAAATAAAAACAAAAAAGTAAGTTCTTACTAAAACGCAGGCCCCTATGCCTTATCCTATATGATCCTATAGGCCTATCGAAAAACATAGACCGCTTATTTACATTGTTTACTATTCATTTTATTTTTAGGTACTTGGAACAACTAAAGGACTTGGCAGTTTCTCGATGTCACTTCCAGTGGAATTTGAAGCGGAATTGGTTAAACATTTATTAGACATGGAGTCCAGACTGTTCGGGCTGACAGCAGATGATGTAAGGAAACTTGCTTTTCACCTTGCTGAGCGTGGTGGTTGTGAACACAAGTTTAATAAAGAGAAGAAAAAAGCTGGGTGGGACTGGTTGATAGGTTTTAGGAAGAGGCATCCTGAACTATCCTTACGGTCACCTGAAGCAACATCAGCTGCAAGAGCTCAGGCCTTTAATAAGCCTCAAGTTTCAAACTTTTTTCAATTGCTCAGTGATGTTCTGGATAACAATAAAATTGATAGATTAAGAATCTACAATATGGATGAATCGGCCATCTCATCTGTTCAGAAGACCGGGAAAGTATTTGCTGCTAAGGGCAAAAAGCAAGTAGGTTCACTCACTAGTGCTGAGCGAGGTCTGCATGTAACAGCTGTTGCATGTGTAAGTGCCTTTGGAAACTATGTCCCACCGACATTAGTTTTTCCGCGAAAAAGATTTAACCCCGAACTGTTTAATGATGCTTTACCTGGAACACTAAAGTTGTGTTACGATACAGGCTACATGACTGGAGAGCTTTTCTTGAAGTGGATAAAGCACTTCGTTCAGTTCGTCAAACCTACAATTGAAGATAAAGTTCTTCTGTTGTTAGATGGGCATGGAAGTCATAAGAACTTTGAAGCATTAGAATATGCCAAAGAGAACGGTGTCATTATCCTGTGCTTTCCACCTCATTGTACGCATCGTCTGCAACCACTAGACGTCTCTTTCTTTGGTCCGTTGGACACTTATTATAATTCTGAGTGCACCACCTGGCTCAAGAGCAATCCAGGAAGAACAATTGGTCTGTACCAGATCAGTAAACTTTTCTCTGCCGCCTATATTAAAGCTGCCACTGTTGAGAATGCTCTAAGTGGATTTAAGGCTTGTGGAATTTCACCCCTTAATCCAAACATTTTCCCAGATGATCTGTTCAAACCAAGCTAAGCAACAGATTTAGCTGATGAAAATTTAACTGATGAAAATCTTCAAAGGAATGAAAACTCTAATGGACAGGAGACAATTCCAATTGCCGGAACTTCTGCGACACCAGACCCAGAAGTAGGCCTAACAGATATCTCACTTCATGAAGCACTTGCCCACGACATAATTATCGAAATGGAAGATGATATAACACCAGAAGACTTGATAAAAGAGTTGTCTCCAATCCCAAGAGTGACTGACATTAGTTCTACTGCGCAAAAAAGGAGACGACGTGTGAAAGGTGTTGGTGATGGCTGTGTGGTTTTAACAACAAGTCCGGTTATACGTCAGTTCAAAGATATAGCACATAACAGGCCTAACCCTACAACAAAGCCACGAAAAAAGTCAAAAATACGACGTGTTTTGAATGTAAGCACAAGTGAAAGCGCTAATAATCAAGATCAACAAACAGAAATCGATGATGCCCGGTGCTTATATTGTTGTGATTTATTTAGTCGCTCAAAGCCAGGAGAAAGTTGGCTAAAATGCCAATCTTGTCATAAGTGGTGTCATGCAGAATGTGCGGGACTTCCTAAATCAGCAAAAATGTTAAAAACATGTGAATTGTGCCAGTAATAGTCGCAAGTTGTAGTTCCAATACGGTTAAGTTCCTACTTCGACATTATGCATAATTTAAAATTGTAATTACTACACTATTTTTTGTAAACCAAGCTTCCATAAAAATACTTTGAAGCCTAGGCATACTGTTGGCCATGTTGCCATTGTTCATTTTTGTATTCCTAACTATTATTTTATAACATAACTATGATATGTTTCATTTTGCCCTGGCAGTTAAAAATGCCTATGTCATATTACCCAAGCATCAGGGCAAAATGACTTTTTGTTGGGTTTTTCAAATTTGACTTTTAAAAAATGATTGTCAATAAGATCAACCATTTGTATTTTTATTTCAATAAATAAATGGTAAAACTAAATTTAAAAAAATTGTATTTGCATGTTGTGTAAACCTTATCAATGAAACAGAATTTACTCCTTAGCTATGTCATTTTAGGCCAGTCTCCCCTATGTACTTATATATCGCGGGCGTAGAACCAAAAGTCACTAACTCCGTTTACGAAGTTCTAAGCAAAATGGCTTTGAAGTATATGGTGCCACTTTGTGACCTTTGACAGTCAATATAAATTAAACTTAAGAATTGAGTGTAGCAAACGTTTTATAGGTTTGATGTTTTAAAACACCAAACCTGTGTTTTACTTAGTGATATAAGCCTACGTTTACCATTATTATTCACTAAGTGATTATAATAGGGAACACGCGTATGAAAATTGTTATCGATTTTTAAATACCTTGTCTCTCATTTAATAATTTTGTGTCTTTGAATTTTGAAAAACGGATCAGTCTATGCCTCAAAATAATTGGTTTAGTAACGATAAATAAAAGGGCGCGAAAAACGAGCCGCCGCCATGTAGAGTGGATTTGACGTCATGGGTTTGTACTTTGTACGCTCACCGCCTCAGCGATTGGTCTGTTACGCCAAGTCTACAGAACCATTGCGTCACAGCCACCTGTACGCGTTTCAGATCCCCAGTTTAAACTTCAATAAATGCGACCACATTAAACCTATTTAAAAATTTCTTTTTTACGTGCGACTTGCATTAATATACTTTTTGTATCTAATACTATTAAACTAAGTGTTTGGTTTAACAAAAAAAATCGTACGCGTGTTGCCTATTACGTAAACAAACCATTTATTGGCAGTTTTGAGACCGCAAAAAGTATCTAGGTGCACTTAAAGTTACTTTTGCCTGTAAATAAAACTTTTGAATGGAGTTAGTGAAGAAATATAAGCAGTTGGAACACAGATCTGAGCAAAGCCTGCAATAAGTGACATTTGGCACTCAATAGAGGATTCGTAACTGAATGTGTCCAAACATTTAGTTAGTGACTTAGTAGTACGCCAAACGATGTATTGTTTACATGTATATGTACTCGTGTATACGTGATGATAAAATCGAATTAAAATTGAATAAATAAGAATTTTGACCTGATTATGCTATACAAAATTTAACACACACATTGCACAGCCAGCACACTCCACTACATGACATTACCTGAGCAGTTTCACGTGGAGATGAATAGCCTTGGATAGCGCATCCTGCATTTCCTGGTGTAGTTCTGAAGCAGTTACTCCTTCTAACTCGGACAATACTGTAACATCGCAGTCTTGAGAAACATCCTCTATTGGCATTTGATCTCTTCCAGAGGTACGACCAACATCGCCTGCTCCATACAGAGTGCTCACCAATGACAAGTCATCAACCATGCTATCGCTGAGGGCAGCTGGTGCAGCTCTGAGCTGACCACTTTGCAGTGCACACTCTTCAGGCATTTCATCTCTTCCACGGCTAGAGCCAGCATCACCTGCTTCATACAGAGTGCTCACCAACGCCAAGTCATCAACCCTGCTTGCACTGAGAGCAGCTGGTGCAGCTCCGAGCTGACCACCTTGCAGTGCACACCCTAGTGGCATTTCATCTCTTCCACAGCTAGAGCCAGCATCACCTGCTTCATACAGAGTGCTCACCAATGCCAAGTCATCAACCCTGCTTGCACTGAGGGCAGCTGGTGCAGCTCTGATCTGACCACCTCGCAGTGCACACCCTAGTGGCATTTCATCTCTTCCACGGCTAGAGCCAGCATCACCTGCTTCATACAGAGTGCTCACCAATGCCAAGTCATTAACCCTGCTAGCACTGAGGGCAGCTGGTGCAGCTCTGAGCTGACCACCTCGCAGTGCCGGGCGAGGCGTATCAACCTGTTCGCTGTGTTCGCACTCGATGGTCACAACCGCGTTCTCTGACAGACGAACAGACTCCTTCAGCTTCCTCGCCTTTATCTTCTTTATTGAAATAGGACGAATGTTTTCGAGTTTGTTGTTGAGTATTTTAAAATTCGACCTTGGCAAGATCATAGATATAATAAATGCACATAGTAATGTATGTCCACAGAAGAAAATAGACATAATTTGAATCCATCGGGCAAACAGAGTTATTTCAAAAGCCGGTGACGTCGAGATGTTCCAAGGATACCACTCCCTGGATAAAGAGAGGCACAATAGTTAGACTTGTATAAAACTTACCGTGTCACCAATCCAACTCCGTCGGCTAAGCCTCGAACCCCCTGTCTATACAGACGACTGACCCAAAGATGTACTGGGACGCAGCTCTGAGGGTGGTTCTCACGTCACTGGGGTCGGGACATACCAGCTAAGCTCTTAGAATGTAAAGATGGATTAAAAAAATAACGGAACAATATTTATTTAATGGCGCTGTGCACCGCCAACTTTCTCGCTAGGTAGCGCTAATAAATCGTGCAAAATAAACCTTTTTGCAAGGTCTGCTTGATCCGGTGGAGTATTTGGGAAGCTTTTAGCGGTGATCTAGATGAAGAAATAAATATATACGTTTTTGTTGAGTCTACTTACTCAGTAACAATACTGATTTTCAGTGGGGGACTTTAATTTAAAGCGTCTAAATCAACCCTGTAAGCTCCGACCACCATCGACGAGTGAGCGATGACAAATCAAAGATCTATATTTCAAATCTGAAGTACATGAATCAGTTAATTGTACAGTGCGAACACCTGTGGACAGATGCCAGAATCAACAAGGCCATTCAGAACAAATTTCAATATATTCAGTGCTTCTTTGCTAGGACGGCTCCAATGTCACCGTGTTCTTATTCTCAAGATAAGAAGTGATGGTCTAGTCCATATGAGAAGTGAAAAACTTTGGCTGAAGCAGGGTATGAACTCAAGTCCTGCTGCATTAGAAGCAAGGATGACAACCACTACACATACGAGCCACCTATATCTAGTATATATTGGCTTGTCCACAAGGCTGTGATGGCACGCTAGAGCTAGGGACATGGCCCCATGGATATATCATAGTACCTGCCCAGGGACTGCCACCTTATCGTGGTGGGCAGGTTTGCGTGCTTTGTTGATCCCGAGAGCTAGGCCGGCGGAAGCGTATGCTACTGGTAGGGCCACCCAGGTCGGACTGGTCGAGGAGGAGAAGTCAGACGAAGTGCAGTCCACACCCCAATCCCCTTTCCCCCCCACTGTCCCATTGAATATTTCTCCTCCCACATGGCCCTGCCCTCCCTTGCTGGACTCCCGTATGACGACTCACGCGACGTACAATGGATCTGATTCGGATGTGGCTTTATTCTTCATTATCATCTTTCTCATCTTCATTATCACCCGCTCATCGTCTCGATTAGCCATCGTTGCATAAATATGAGACGTTAAGCCCCATTAATCCATCAATATATCATAGTAATGCCGCTATCAAGATCGAGCTTGGCCTTCAGAGCCCCCGATAATGCTGCAATAGATTGAAGCATGGAAGGTTTAGGAGCAACTAGCCTGGTGCGCTCTACGCCGAGCTTTGCCTGCACAGCGCAATAACACATTGATCCTACGTGGCTGAGTTATAGCGAATTTGTTTCTGGCCTATTCGGGTCTACTGGTTCTAGCTTACACAACTTGAAGGTAGCTGTGGTTCACTTACTTTGGCTTCCCGGTGGCTAACCCTGACCCCATGATGCGGTACGAGTCCTCAGTCCATGTCCACGATCTTTCTCTTCCCTCAGGGTCTCCCCTTGTTCTTCCACTGTTCCACCTGGTACAGGTCTACGTTTTCGTCGTCACTGAATGCCCCGAATTACACACGTGGCCCCTTGCTCCTATTACGTTCATACATCATACTCCAGTCACCCCCTATCTGCCTAACGTTGGCAGCATCAAGTCACAGATTTCCAATGAGACTACTCGGTTCGACCCCCTTGCGTAGGAATCACGAATGAGTAGGGACCAGGCCCCACTGACCACATCAAACCAGCGCCTTCTAAAACCTAGGTCAGCATATTTGCCGCAACGATTGATCTCAAACATTAATATAAATGGATTATTCTTGTCAACATGAAATAAAATGGGAGTCTTTCAGTCAAAATTTCTCACCAGAGTGCAGCATAGAGCAATTTGGGTTTAAAATAGTAAACAAACGCGGATTGCACCGAAAACGAGCGTGATGACAGGTAGTTAAAATTTCCAACGTATATTTGGTAACGAGCATAATGTCCTGAAATATAATAAACAGTAATATGTAATTTATAAGTAATAACGCCTAGTATTGGCTTTAATCATTATAGGGCTACATTATTTAAGTTTACCACAGCCTTTAGCTCTCGACTTTTCAACCGCTAACTAG
>CAMDTW010000275.1:0-40628 GCA_945910005.1 Isoperla grammatica | reverse complement strand
ATTTTTTCTATAGAAGTTACACCCTCCGTTGAAAAATAAGAATTATAGGCTGCATTCTTCAAGAGTATAATGAAAATGCGTAAATTGAGTTTTTTCGTCGTTTTTGGTTAAAATATGCATAAAATATAGAAATTGGCTGATTTCAGTCTATCTACCACAAACTTCCAGTTTTAAGAGGAATCTTGCATACGGCCGGGATTCCTAAGGGTTTCAACCAAAGTTGACAAATCGATGTTTTAGAGCGTTTCAGGCTCCAATAAGCACAATTTGTCCATTTCGTCACATTTCGATATCTTCTATAGAAGTTACACCCTCCGTCGAAAAATAAGAATTATAGGTTGCATTCTTCAAGAGTATAATGAAAATGCATAAATTGAGTTTTTTCGTCGTTTTTGGTTAAAATATGCATAAAATATAGAAATTGGCTGATTTCAGTGTATGTACCACAAACTTCCAGTTTTAAGAGGAATCTTGCATACGGCAGGGATTCCTAAGGGTTTCAACCAAAGTTGACAAATCGTTGTTTTAGAGCGTTTCAGGCTCCAATAAGCACAATTTGTCCATTTCGTCACATTTCGATAACTACTTTAGAAGTTACACCAACCGTTGAAAAATAATAATGTTAGTGTGCATTCTGAAAGAGTATTATGAAAATGCATAAATTGAGTTTTTTGGTCGTTTTTGGTTAAAATATGCATAAAAAAAAGAAATTGGCTGATTTTAGTCTATCTACCACAAACTTCCAGTTTTAAGAGGAATCTTGCATACGGCCGGGATTCCTAAGGGTTTCAACCAAATTGCACAAATCGTTGTTTTAGAGCGTTTCAGGCTCCAATAAGCACAATTTGTCCATTTCGTCACATTTCGATAACTTCTATAGAAGTTACACCCTCCGTCGAAAAATAAGAATTATAGGTTGCATTCTTCAAGAGTATAATGAAAATGCATAAATTGAGTTTTTTCGTCGTTTTTGGTTAAAATATGCATAAAAAATAAAAATTTGCTGATTTCAGTCTATCTACCACAAACTTCCAGTTTTAAGAGGAATCTTGCATACGGCCGGGATTCCTATGTTTTCAACCAAAGTTGACAAATCGTTGGTTTAGAGCGTTTCAGGCTCCATTAAGCACAATTTGTCCATTTCGTCACATTTCGATATTTTCTATAGAAGTTACACCCTCCGTCGAAAAATAAGTATTATAGGTTGCATTCTTCAAGAGTATAATGAAAATGCATAAATTGAGTTTTTTCATCGTTTTTGGTTAAAATATGCATAAAAAATAGAAATTGGCTGATTTCAGTCTATCTACCACAAACTTCTTGTTTTAAGAGGAATCTTGCATACGGCCGGGATTCCTAAGGGTTTCAACCAAAGTTGACAAATCGTTGTTTTAGAGCGTTTCAGGCTGCAATAAGCACAATTTGTCCATTTCGTCACATTTCGATATCTTCTATAGAAGTTACACCATCCGTCGAAAAATAAGAATTATAGGTTGCATTCTTCAAGAGTATAATGAAAATGCATAAATTGAGTTTTTTCGTCGTTTTTGGTTAAAATATGCATAAAAAATAAAAATTTGCTGATTTCAGTCTATCTACCAAAAACTTCCAGTTTTAAGAGGAATCTTGCATACGGCCGGGATTCCTATGTTTTCAACCAAAGTTGACAAATCGTTAGTTTAGAGCGTTTCAGGCTCCATTAAGCACAATTTGTCCATTTCGTCACATTTCGATATTTTCTATAGAAGTTACACCCTCCGTTGAAAAATAAGAATTATAGGCTGCATTCTTCAAGAGTATAATGAAAATGCATAAATTGAGTTTTTTCGTCGTTTTTGGTTAAAATATGCATAAAATATAGAAATTGGCTGATTTCAGTCTATCTACCACAAACTTCCAGTTTTAAGAGGAATCTTGCATACGGCCGGGATTCCTAAGGGTTTCAACCAAAGTTGACAAATCGTTGTTTTAGAGCGTTTCAGGCTCCAATAAGCACAATTTGTCCATTTCGTCACATTTCGATAACTTCTATAGAAGTTACACCCTCCGTCGAAAAATAAGAATTATAGGCTGCATGCTTCAAGAGTATAATGAAAATGCATAAATTGAGTTTTTTCGTCGTTTTTGGTTATATATGCATAAAAAATAGAAATTGCCTGATTTCAGTCTATCTACCACAAACTTCCAGTTTTAAGAGGAATCTTGCATACGGCCGGGATTCCTAAGGGTTTCAACCAAAGTTGACAAATCGTTGTTTTAGAGCGTTTCTGGCTCAAATAAGCACAATTTGTCCATTTCGTCACATTTCGATATTTTCTATAGAAGTTACACCCTCCGTTGAAAAATAAGAATTATAGGCTGCATTCTTCAAGAGTATAATGAAAATGCATAAATTGAGTTTTTTCGTCGTTTTTGGTTAAAATATGCATAAAATATAGAAATTGGCTGATTTTAGTCTATCTACCACAAACTTCCAGTTTTAAGAGGAATCTTGCATACGGCTGGGATTCCTAAGGGTTTCAACCAAATTGCACAAATCGTTGTTTTAGAGCGTTTCAGGCTCCAATAAGCACAATTTGTCCATTTCGTCACATTTCGATAACTTTTATAGAAGTTACACCCTCCGTCGAAAAAAAAGAATTATAGGTTGCATTCTTCAAGAATATAATGAAAATGCATAAATTGAGTTTTTTCGTCGTTTTTGGTTAAAATATGCATAAAAAATAGAAATTGGCTGATTTCAGTCCATCTACCACAAACTTCCAGTTTTAAGAGGAATCTTGCATACGGCCGGGATTCCTAAGGGTTTCAACCAAAGTTGACAAATCGTTGTTTTAGAGCGTTTTAGGCTCCAATAAGCACAATTTGTCCATTTCGTCACATTTCGATAACTTCTATAGAAGTTACACCCTCCGTCGAAAAATAAAAATTATAGGTTGCATTCTTCAAGAGTATAATGAAAATGCATAAATTGAGTTTTTTCGTCGTTTTTGGTTAAAATATGCATAAAAAATAGAAATTGGCTGATTTCAGTCTATCTACCACAAACTTCCAGTTTTAAGAGGAATCTTGCATACGGCCAGGATTCCTAAGGGTTTCAACCAAAGTTGACAAATCGTTGTTTTAGAGCGTTTCAGGCTCCATTAAGCACAATTTGTCCATTTCGTCACATTTCGATATTTTCTATAGAAGTTACACCCTCCGTTGAAAAATAAGAATTATAGGCTGCATTCTTCAAGAGTATAATGAAAATGCGTAAATTGAGTTTTTTCGTCGTTTTTGGTTAAAATATGCATAAAATATAGAAATTGGCTGATTTCAGTCTATCTACCACAAACTTCCAGTTTTAAGAGGAATCTTGCATACGGCCGGGATTCCTAAGGGTTTCAACCAAAGTTGACAAATCGATGTTTAAGAGCGTTTCAGGCTCCAATAAGCACAATTTGTCCATTTCGTCACATTTCGATATCTTCTATAGAAGTTACACCCTCCGTCGAAAAATAAGAATTATAGGTTGCATTCTTCAAGAGTATAATGAAAATGCATAAATTGAGTTTTTTCGTCGTTTTTGGTTAAAATATGCATAAAATATAGAAATTGGCTGATTTCAGTGTATGTACCACAAACTTTCAGTTTTAAGAGGAATCTTGCATACGGCAGGGATTCCTAAGGGTTTCAACCAAAGTTGACAAATCGTTGTTTTAGAGCGTTTCAGGCTCCAATAAGCACAATTTGTCCATTTCGTCACATTTCGATAACTACTTTAGAAGTTACACCAACCGTTGAAAAATAATAATGTTAGTGTGCATTCTGAAAGAGTATTATGAAAATGCATAAATTGAGTTTTTTGGTCGTTTTTGGTTAAAATATGCATAAAATATAGAAATTGGCTGATTTAAGTCTATCTACCACAAACTTCCAGTTTTAAGAGGAATCTTGCATACGGCCGGGATTCCTAAGGGTTTCAACTAAAGTTGACAAATCGTTGTTTTAGAGCGTTTTAGGCTCCAATAAGCACAATTTGTCCATTTCGTCACATTTCAATAAATTCTATAGAAGTTACACCCTCCGTTGAAAAATAAGAATTATAGGCTGCATTCTTCAAGAGTATAATGAAAATGCATAAATTGAGTTTTTTCGTCGTTTTTGGTTAAAATATGCATAAAATATAGAAATTGGCTGATTTTAGTCTATCTACCACAAACTTCCAGTTTTAAGAGGAATCTTGCATACGGCTGGGATTCCTAAGGGTTTCAACCAAATTGCACAAATCGTTGTTTTAGAGCGTTTCAGGCTCCAATAAGCACAATTTGTCCATTTCGTCACATTTCGATAACTTCTATAGAAGTTACACCCTCCGTCGAAAAATAAGAATTATAGGTTGCATTCTTCAAGAGTATAATGAAAATGCATAAATTGAGTTTTTTCGTCGTTTTTGGTTTAAATATGCATAAAAAATAAAAATTGGCTGATTTCAGTCTATCTACCACAAACTTCCAGTTTTAAGAGGAATCTTGCATACGGCTGGGATTCCTAAGGGTTTCAACCAAATTGCACAAATCGTTGTTTTAGAGCGTTTAAGGCTCCAATAAGCACAATTTGTCCATTTCGTCACATTTCGATAACTTCTATAGAAGTTACACCCTCCGTCGAAAAATAAGAATTATAGGTTGCATTCTTCAAGAGTATAATGAAAATGCATAAATTGAGTTTTTTCGTCGTTTTTGGTTTAAATATGCATAAAAAATAAAAATTGGCTGATTTCAGTCTATCTACCACAAACTTCCAGTTTTAAGAGGAATCTTGCATACGGCCGGGATTCCTAAGGGTTTCAACCAAAGTTGACAAATCGTTGGTTTAGAGCGTTTCAGGCTCCATTAAGCACAATTTGTCCATTTCGTCACATTTCGATATTTTCTATAGAAGTTACACCCTCCGTTGAAAAATAAGAATTATAGGCTGCATTCTTCAAGAGTATAATGAAAATGCATAAATTGAGTTTTTTCGTCGTTTTTGGTTAAAATATGGATAAAATATAGAAATTGGCTGATTTCAGTCTATCTACCACAAACTTCGAGTTTTAAGAGGAATCTTGCATACAGCTGGGATTCCTAAGTGTTTCAACCAAAAATGACAAATCGTTGTTTTAGAGCGTTTCAGGCTCCAATAAGCACAATTTGTCCATTTCGTCACATTTCGATAGTTTCTATAGAAGTTACACCCTCCGTCGAAAAATAAGAATTATAGGTTGCATTCTTCAAGAGTATAATGAAAATGCATAAATTGAGTTTTTTCGTCGTTTTTGGTTAAAATATGCATAAAATATAGAAATTGGCTGATTTTAGTCTATCTACCACAAACTTCCAGTTTTAAGAGGAATCTTGCATACGGCTTGGATTCCTAAGGGTTTCAACCAAAGTTGACAAATCGTTGTTTTAGAGCGTTTCAGGCTCCAATAAGCACAATTTGTCCATTTCGTCACATTTCGATAGTTTCTATAGAAGTAACACCCTCCGTCGAAAAATAAGAATTATAGGTTGCATTCTTCAAGAGTATAATGAAAATGCATAAATTGAGTTTTTTCGTCGTTTTTGGTTAAAATATGCATAAAATATAGAAATTGGCTGATTTTAGTCTATCTACCACAAACTTCCAGTTTTAAGAGGAATCTTGCATACGGCTGGGATTCCTAAGGGTTTCAACCAAATTGCACAAATCGTTGTTTTAGAGCGTTTCAGGCTCCAATAAGCACAATTTGTCCATTTCATCACATTTCGATAACTTCTATAGAAGTTACACCCTCCGTTGAAAAATAAGAATTATAGGCTGCATTCTTCAAGAGTATAATGAAAATGCATAAATTGAGTTTTTTCGTCGTTTTTGGTTAAAATATGCATAAAATATAAAATTGGCTGATTTTAGTCTATCTACCACAAAGTTCCACTTTTAAGGGGAATCTTGCATACGGCTGGGATTCCTAAGGGTTTCAACCAAATTGCACAAATCGTTGTTTTAGAGCGTTTCAGGCTCCAATAAGCACAATTTGTCCATTTTATTACATTTCGATAACTTCTATAGAAGTTACACCCTCCGTCGAAAAATAAGAATTATAGGTTGCATTCTTCAAGAGTATAATGAAAATGCATAAATTGAGTTTTTTCGTCGTTTTTGGTTAAAATATGCATAAAAAATAGAAATTGGCTGATTTCAGTCTATCTACCAGAAACTTCCAGTTTTAAGAGGAATCTTGCATACGGCCGGGATTCCTAAGGGTTTCAACCAAAGTTGACAAATCGTTGTTTTAGAGCGTTTCAGGCTCCAATAAGCACAATTTGTCCATTTCGTCTTATTTCGATAACTTCTATAGAAGTTACACCCTCCGTCGAAAAATAAGAATTATAGGTTGCATTCTTCAAGAGTATAATGAAAATGCATAAATTGAGTTTTTTCGTCGTTTTTGGTTAAAATATGCATAAAAAATAGAAATTGCCTGATTTCAGTCTATCTACCACAAACTTCCAGTTTTAAGAGGAATCTTGCATACGGCCGGGATTCCTAAGGGTTTCAACCAAAGTTGACAAATCGTTGTTTTAGAGCGTTTCTGGCTCCAATAAGCACAATTTGTCCATTTCGTCACATTTCGATATTTTCTATAGAAGTTACACCCTCCGTTGAAAAATAAGAATTATAGGCTGCATTCTTCAAGAGTATAATGAAAATGCATAAATTGAGTTTTTTCGTCGTTTTTGGTTAAAATATGCATAAAATATAGAAATTGGCTGATTTTAGTCTATCTACCACAAACTTCCAGTTTTAAGAGGAATCTTGCATACGGCTGGGATTCCTAAGGGTTTCAACCAAATTGCACAAATCGTTGTTTAAGAGCGTTTCAGGCTCCAATAAGCACAATTTGTCCATTTCGTCACATTTCGATAACTTCTATAGAAGTTACACCCTCCGTCGAAAAATAAGAATTATAGGTTGCATTCTTCAAGAATATAATGAAAATGCATAAATTGAGTTTTTTCGTCGTTTTTGGTTAAAATATGCATACAAAATAGAAATTGGCTTATTTCAGTCCATCTACCACAAACTTCCAGTTTTAAGAGGAATCTTGCATACGGCCGGGATTCCTAAGGGTTTCAACCAAAGTTGACAAATCGTTGTTTTAGAGCGTTTCAGGCTCCAATAAGCACAATTTGTCCATTTCGTCACATTTCGATAACTTCTATAGAAGTTACACCCTCCGTCGAAAAATAAAAATTATAGGTTGCATTCTTCAAGAGTATAATGAAAATGCATAAATTGAGTTTTTTCGTCGTTTTTGGTTAAAATATGCATAAAAAATAGAAATTGGCTGATTTCAGTCTATCTACCACAAACTTCCAGTTTTAAGAGGAATCTTGCATACGGCCAGGATTCCTAAGGGTTTCAACCAAAGTTGACAAATCGTTGTTTTAGAGCGTTTCAGGCTCTATTCAGCACAATTTGTCCATTTCGTCACATTTCGATATTTTCTATAGAAGTTACACCCTCCGTTGAAAAATAAGAATTATAGGCTGCATTCTTCAAGAGTATAATGAAAATGCGTAAATTGAGTTTTTTCGTCGTTTTTGGTTAAAATATGCATAAAATATAGAAATTGGCTGATTTCAGTCTATCTACCACAAACTTCCAGTTTTAAGAGGAATCTTGCATACGGCCGGGATTCCTAAGGGTTTCAACCAAAGTTGACAAATCGATTATTTGAGCGTTTCAGGCTCCAATAAGCACAATTTGTCCATTTCGTCACATTTCGATATCTTCTATAGAAGTTACACCCTCCGTCGAAAAATAAGAATTATAGGTTGCATTCTTCAAGAGTATAATGAAAATGCATAAATTGAGTTTTTTCGTCGTTTTTGGTTAAAATATGCATAAAATATAGAAATTGGCTGATTTCAGTGTATGTACCACAAACTTCCAGTTTTAAGAGGAATCTTGCATACGGCAGGGATTCCTAAGGGTTTCAACCAAAGTTGACAAATCGTTGTTTTAGAGCGTTTCAGGCTCCAATAAGCACAATTTGTCCATTTCGTCACATTTCGATAACTACTTTAGAAGTTACACCAACCGTTGAAAAATAATAATGTTAGTGTGCATTCTGAAAGAGTATTATGAAAATGCATAAATTGAGTTTTTTGGTCGTTTTTGGTTAAAATATGCATAAAAAAAAGAAATTGGCTGATTTTAGTCTATCTACCACAAACTTCCAGTTTTAAGAGGAATCTTGCATACGGCCGGGATTCCTAAGGGTTTCAACCAAATTGCACAAATCGTTGTTTTAGAGCGTTTCAGGCTCCAATAAGCACAATTTGTCCATTTCGTCACATTTCGATAACTTCTATAGAAGTTACACCCTCCGTCGAAAAATAAGAATTATAGGTTGCATTCTTCAAGAGTATAATGAAAATGCATAAATTGAGTTTTTTCGTCGTTTTTGGTTAAAATATGCATAAAAAATAAAAATTTGCTGATTTCAGTCTATCTACCACAAACTTCCAGTTTTAAGAGGAATCTTGCATACGGCCGGGATTCCTATGTTTTCAACCAAAGTTGACAAATCGTTGGTTTAGAGCGTTTCAGGCTCCATTAAGCACAATTTGTCCATTTCGTCACATTTCGATATTTTCTATAGAAGTTACACCCTCCGTCGAAAAATAAGTATTATAGGTTGCATTCTTCAAGAGTATAATGAAAATGCATAAATTGAGTTTTTTCATCGTTTTTGGTTAAAATATGCATAAAATATAGAAATTGGCTGATTTTAGTCTATCTACCACAAACTTCCAGTTTTAAGAGGAATCTTGCATACGGCTGGGATTCCTAAGGGTTTCAACCAAATTGCACAAATCGTTGTTTTAGAGCGTTTCAGGCTCTAATAAGCACAATTTGTCCATTTCGTCACATTTCGATAACTTCTATAGAAGTTACACCCTCCGTCGAAAAATAAGAATTATAGAATGCATTCTTCAAGAGTATAATGAAAATGCATAAATTGAGTTTTTTCGTCGTTTTTGGTTAAAATATGCATAAAATATAGAAATTGGCTGATTTCAGTCTATCTACCACAAACTTCCAGTTTTAAGAGGAATCTTGCATACGGCTGGGATTCCTAAGGTTTTCAACCAAAGTTGACAAATCGTTGTTTTAGAGCGTTTCAGGCTTCAATAAGCACAATTTGTCCATTTCGTCACATTTCGATAACTACTTTAGAAGTTACACCAACCGTTGAAAAATAATGATGTTAGTGTGCATTCTGAAAGAGTATTATGAAAATGCATAAATTGAGTTTTTTCGTCGTATTGGTTAAAATATGCATAAAATATAGAAATTGGCTGATTTTAGTCTATCTACCACAAACTTCCAGTTTTAAGAGGAATCTTGCATACGGCTGGGATTCCTAAGGGTTTCAACCAAATTGCACAAATCGTTGTTTTAGAGCGTTTCAGGCTCCAATTAGCACAATTTGTCCATTTCGTCACATTTCGATAGTTTCTATAGAAGTTACACCCTCCGTCGAAAAATAAGAATTATAGGTTGCATTCTTCAAGAGTATAATGAAAATGCATTAATTGAGTTTTTTCGTCGTTTTTGGTTAAAATATGCATAAAATATAGAAATTGGCTGATTTTAGTCTATCTACCACAAACTTCCAGTTTTAAGAGGAATCTTGCATACGGCTGGGATTCCTAAGGGTTTCAACCAAAGTTGACAAATCGTTGTTTTAGAGCGTTTAAGGCTCCAATAAGCACAATTTGTCCATTTCGTCACATTTCGATAACTTCTATAGAAGTTACACCCTCCGTCGAAAAATAATAATGTTAGTGTGCATTCTGAAAGAGTATTATGAAAATGCATAAATTGAGTTTTTTCGTCGTTTATGGTTCAAATATGCATAAAATATAGAAATTGGCTGATTTAAGTATATCTACCACAAACTTCCAGTTTTAAGAGGAATCTTGCATACGGCCGGGATTCCTAAGGGTTTCAACCAAAGTTGACAAATATTTGTTTTAGAGCGTTTCAGGCTCCAATAAGCACAATTTGTCCATTTCGTCACATTTCGATAACTTCTATAGAAGTTACACCCTCCGTCGAAAAATAAGAATTATAGGTTGCATTCTTCAAGAGTATAATGAAAATGCATAAATTGAGTTTTTTCGTCGTTTTTGGTTAAAATATGCATAAAAAATAGAAATTGCCTGATTTCAGTCTATCTACCACAAACTTCCAGTTTTAAGAGGAATCTTGCATACGGCCGGGATTCCTAAGGGTTTCAACCAAAGTTGACAAATCGTTGTTTTAGAGCGTTTCAGGCTCCAATAAGCACAATTTGTCCATTTCGTCACATTTCGATAACTTCTAAAGAAGTTACACCCTCCGTTGAAAAATAAGAATTATAGGCTGCATTCTTCAAGAGTATAATGAAAATGCATAAATTGAAATTTTTCGTCGTTTTTGGTTAAAATATGCATAAAATATAGAAATGGGCTGATTTTAGTCTATCTACCACAAACTTCGAGTTTTAAGAGGAATCTTGCATACAGCTGGGATTCCTAAGTGTTTCAACCAAAGTGTACAAATCGTTGTTTTAGAGCGTTTCAGGCTCCAATAAGCTTAATTTGTCCATTTCGTCACATTTCGATAACTTCTATAGAAGTTACACCCTCCGTTGAAAAATAAGAATCATAGGCTGCATTCTTCAAGAGTATAATGAAAATGCATAAATTGAGTTTTTTCGTCGTTTTTGGTAAAAATATGCATAAAATATAGAAATTGGCTGATTTTAGTCTATCTACCACAAACTTCCAGTTTTAAGAGGAATCTTGCATACGGCTGGGATTCCTAAGGGTTTCAACCAAATTGCACAAATCGTTGTTTTAGAGCGTTTCAGGCTCGAATAAGCACAATTTGTCCATTTCGTGACATTTCGATAACTTCTATAGAAGTTACACCCTCCGTCGAAAAATAAGAATTATAGGTTGCATTCTTCAAGAGTATAATGAAAATGCATTAATTGAGTTTTTTCGTCGTTTTTGGTTAAAATATGCATAAAAAATAGAAATTGGCTGATTTCAGTCTATCTACCACAAACTTCCAGTTTTAAGAGGAATCTTGCATACAGCTGGGATTCCTAAGGGTTTCAACCAAAGTTGACAAATCGTTGTTTTAGAGCGTTTCAGGCTCCAATAAGCACAATTTGTCCATTTCGTCACATTTCGATAACTTCTATAGAAGTTACACCCTCCGTCGAAAAATAAGAATTATAGGTTGCATTCTTCAAGAGTATAATGAAAATGCATAAATTTAGTTTTTTCGTCGTTTTTGGTTAAAATATGCATAAAAAATAGAAATTGGCTGATTTCAGTCTATCTACCACAAACTTCCAGTTTTAAGAGGAATCTTGCATACGGCTGGGATTCCTAGGGGTTTCAACCAAAGTTGACAAATCGTTGTTTTAGAGCGTTTTAGGCTCCAAAAAGCACAATTTGTCCATTTCGTCACCTTTCGATAACTACTTTAGAAGTTACACCAACCGTTGAAAAATAATAATGTTAGTGTACATTCTGAAAGAGTATTATGAAAATGCATAAATTGAGTTTTTTCGTCGTTTTTGGTTAAAATATGGATAAAATATAGAAATTGGCTGATTTCAGTCTATCTACCACAAACTTCGAGTTTTAAGAGGAATCTTGCATACAGCTGGGATTCCTAAGTGTTTCAACCAAAGTTGACAAATCGTTGTTTTAGAGCGTTTCAGGCTCCAATAAGCACAATTTGTCCATTTCGTCACATTTCGATTACTTCTATAGAAGTTACACCCTCCGTTGAAAAATAAGAATTATAGGCTGCATTCTTCAAGAGTATAATGAAAATGCATAAATTTAGTTTTTTCGTCGTTTTTGGTTAAAATATGCATAAAATATAGAAATTGGCTGATTTTAGTCTATCTACCACAAACTTCGAGTTTTAAGAGGAATCTTGCATACAGCTGGGATTCCTAAGTGTTTCAACCAAAGTTGACAAATCGTTGTTTTAGAGCGTTTCAGGCTCCAATAAGCACAATTTGTCCATTTTGTCACATTTCGATAACTTCTATATAAGTTACACCCTCCGTCGAAAAATAAGAATTATAGGTTGCATTCTTCAAGAGTATAATGAAAATGCATAAATTGAGTTTTTTCGTCGTTTTTGGTTAAAATATGCATAAAATATAGAAATTGGCTGATTTTAGTCTATCTACCACAAACTTCCAGTTTTAAGAGGAATCTTGCATACGGCTTGGATTCCTAAGGGTTTCAACCAAATTGCACAAATCGTTGTTTTAGAGCGTTTCAGGCTCCAATAAGCACAATTTGTCCATTTCATCACATTTCGATAACTTCTATAGAAGTTACACCCTCCGTCGAAAAATAAGAATTATAGGTTGCATTCTTCAAGAGTATAATGAAAATGCATAAATTGAGTTTTTTCGTCGTTTTTGGTTAAAATATGCATAAAAAATAGAAATTGGCTGATTTCAGTCTATCTACCACAAACTTCCAGTTTTAAGAGGAATCTTGCATACAGCTGGAATTCCTAAGGGTTTTAACCAAAGTTGACAAATCGTTGTTTTAGAGCGTTTCAGGCTCCAATAAGCACAATTTGTCCATTTCGTCACATTTCGATAACTTCTATAGAAGTTACACCCTCCGTCGAAAAATAAGAATTATAGGTTGAATTCTTCAAGAGTATAATGAAAATGCATAAATTGAGTTTTTTCGTCGTTTTTGGTTAAAATATGCATAAAAAATAGAAATTGGCTGATTTCAGTCTATCTTCCACAAACTTCCAGTTTTAAGAGGAATATTGCATACGGCCGGGTTTCCTAAGGGTTTCAACCAAAGTTGACAAATCGTTGTTTTAGAGCGTTTCAGGCTCCAATAAGCAAAATTTGTCCATTTCGTAACATTTCAATAACTTCTATAGAAGTTACACCCTCCGTCGAAAAATAAGAATTATAGGTTGCATTCTTCAAGAGTATAATGAAAATGCATTAATTGAGTTTTTTCGTCGTTTTTGGTTAAAATATGCATAAAAAATAGAAATTGGCTGATTTTAATCTATCTACCACAAACTTCCAGTTTTAAGAGGAATCTTGCATACGGCCGGGATTCCAAGGGTTTCAACTAAAGTTGACAAATCGTTGTTTTAGAGCGTTTCAGGCTCCAATAAGCACAATTTGTCCATTTCGTTACATTTCGATAGTTTCTATAGAAGTTACACCCTCCGTCGAAAAATAAGAATTATAGGTTGCATTCTTCAAGAGTATAATGAAAATGCATAAATTGAGTTTTTTCGTCGTTTTTGGTTAAAATATGGATAAAATATAGAAATTGGCTGATTTCAGTCTATCTACCACAAACTTCGAGTTTTAAGAGGAATCTTGCATACAGCTGGGATTCCTAAGTGTTTCAACCAAAGTTGACAAATCGTTGTTTTAGAGCGTTTCATGCTCCAATAAGCACAATTTGTCCATTTCGTCACATTTCGATTACTTCTATAGAAGTTACACCCTCCGTTGAAAAATAAGAAGTATAGGCTGCATTCTTCAAGAGTATAATGAAAATGCATAAATTGAGTTTTTTCGTCGTTTTTGGTTAAAATATGCATAAAATATAGAAATTGGCTCATTTTAGTCTATCTACCACAAACTTCGAGTTTTAAGAGGAATCTTGCATACAGCTGGGATTCCTAAGTGTTTCAACCAAAGTTGACAAATCGTTGTTTTAGAGCGTTTCAGGCTCCAATATCCAATAAGCAGAATTTGTCTATTTCGTCACATTTCGATATTTTCTATAGAAGTTACACCCTCCGTCGAAAAATAAGAATTATAGGTTGCATTCTTCGAGAGTATAATGAAAATGCATAAATTGAGTTTTTTCGTCGTTTTTGGTTAAAATATGCATAAAAAATAGAAATTGGCTGATTTCAGTCTATCTACCACAAATTTCCAATTTTAAGAGGAATCTTGTTTACGGCCGGGATTCCTAAGGGTTTCAACCAAAGTTGACAAATCGTTGTTTTAGAGCGTTTCAGGCTCCAATAAGAAAATTTTTTCCATTTCGTCACAATTCGATAAGTTCTATAGAAGTTACACCCTCCGTTGAAAAATAAGAATTATAGGCTGCATTCTTCAAGAGTATAATGAAAATGCATAAATTGAGTTTTTTCGTCGTTTTTGGTTAAAATATGCATAAAATATAGAAGTTGGCTGATTTTAGTCTATCTACCACAAACTTCCAGTTTTAAGAGGAATCTTGCATACGGCTGGGATTCCTAAGGGTTTCAACCAAATTGCACAAATCGTTGTTTTAGAGCGTTTCAGGCTCTAATAAGCACAATTTGTCCATTTCGTCACATTTCGATAACTTCCATAGAAGTTACACCCTCCGTCGAAAAATAAGAATTATAGAATGCATTCTTCAAGAGTATAATGAAAATGCATAAATTGAGTTTTTTCGTCGTTTTTGGTTAAAATATGCATAAAATATAGAAATTGGCTGATTTCAGTCTATCTACCACAAACTTCCAGTTTTAAGAGGAATCTTGCATACGGCTGGGATTCCTAAGGTTTTCAACCAAAGTTGACAAATCGTTGTTTTAGAGCGTTTCAGGCTTCAATAAGCACAATTTGTCCATTTCGTCACATTTCGATAACTACTTTAAAAGTTACACCAACCGTTGAAAAATAATGATGTTAGTGTGCATTCTGAAAGAGTATTATGAAAATGCATAAATTGAGTTTTTTCGTCGTATTGGTTAAAATATGCATAAAATATAGAAATTGGCTGATTTTAGTCTATCTACCACAAACTTCCAGTTTTAAGAGGAATCTTGCATACGGCTGGGATTCCTAAGGGTTTCAACCAAATTGCACAAATCGTTGTTTTAGAGCGTTTCAGGCTCCAATAAGCACAATTTGTCCATTTCGTCACATTTCGATAACTTCTATAGAAGTTACACCCTCCGTCGAAAAATAAGAATTATAGGTTGCATTCTTCAAGAGTATAATGAAAATGCATAAATTGAGTTTTTTCGTCGTTTTTGGTTAAAATATGCATAAAAAATAGAAATTGGCTAATTTCAGTCTATCTACCACAAACTTCCAGTTTTAAGAGGAATCTTGATACGGCCGGGATTCCTAAGGGTTTCAACTAAAGTTGACAAATCGTTGTTTTAGAGCGTTTCAGGCTCCGATAAGCACAATTTGTCCATTTCGTCACATTTCGATAACTTCTATAGAAGTAAGCCCCTCCGTCGAAAAATAAGAATTATAGGTTGCATTCTTCAAGAGTATAATGAAAATGCATAAATTGAGTTTTTTCGTCGTTTTTGGTTAAAATATGCATAAAAAATAGAAATTGCCTGATTTCAGTCTATCTACCACAAAGTTCCAGTTTTAAGAGGAATCTTGCATACGGCTGGGATTCCTAAGGGTTTCAACCAAATTGCACAAATCGTTGTTTTAGAGCGTTTCAGGCTCCAATAAGCACAATTTGTCCATTTCGTTACATTTCGATAACTTCTATAGAAGTTACACCCTCCGTCGAAAAATAAGAATTATAGGTTGCATTCTTCAAGAGTATAATGAAAATGCATAAATTGAGTTTTTTCGTCGTTTTTGGTTAAAATATGCATAAAATATAGAAATTGGCTGATTTCAGTCTATCTACCACAAACTTCCAGTTTTAAGAGGAATCTTGCATACGGCCGGGATTCCTAAGGGTTTCAACCAAAGTTGACAAATCGTTGTTTTAGAGCGTTTCAGGCTCCAATAAGCACAATTTGTCCATTTCGTCACATTTCGATAACTTGTATAGAAGTTACACCCTCCGTCGAAAAATAAGAATTATAGGTTGCATTCTTCAAGAGTATAATGAAAATGCATAAATTGAGTTTTTTCGTCGTTTTTGGTTAAAATATGCATAAAAAATAGAAATTGCCTGATTTCAGTCTATCTACCACAAACTTCCAGTTTTAAGAGGAATCTTGCATACGGCCGGGATTCCTAAGGGTTTCAACCAAAGTTGACAAATCGTTGTTTTAGAGCGTTTCAGGCTCCAATAAGCACAATTTGTCCATTTCGTCACATTTCGATAACTTCTATAGAAGTTACACCCTCCGTTGAAAAATAAGAATTATAGGCTGCATTCTTCAAGAGTATAATGAAAATGCATAAATTGAGTTTTTTCGTTGTTTTTGGTTAAAATATGCATAAAATATAGAAATGGGCTGATTTTAGTCTATCTACCACAAACTTCGAGTTTTAAGAGGAATCTTGCATACAGCTGGGATTCCTAAGTGTTTCAACCAAAGTGTACAAATCGTTGTTTTAGAGCGTTTCAGGCTCCAATAAGCTTAATTTGTCCATTTCGTCACATTTCGATAACTTCTATAGAAGTTACACCCTCCGTTGAAAAATAAGAATCATAGGCTGCATTCTTCAAGAGTATAATGAAAATGCATAAATTGAGTTTTTTCGTCGTTTTTGGTAAAAATATGCATAAAATATAGAAATTGGCTGATTTTAGTCTATCTACCACAAACTTCCAGTTTTAAGAGGAATCTTGCATACGGCTGGGATTCCTAAGGGTTTCAACCAAATTGCACAAATCGTTGTTTTAGAGCGTTTCAGGCTCGAATAAGCACAATTTGTCCATTTCGTGACATTTCGATAACTTCTATAGAAGTTACACCCTCCGTCGAAAAATAAGAATTATAGGTTGCATTCTTCAAGAGTATAATGAAAATGCATTAATTGAGTTTTTTCGTCGTTTTTGGTTAAAATATGCATAAAAAATAGAAATTGGCTGATTTCAGTCTATCTACCACAAACTTCCAGTTTTAAGAGGAATCTTGTATACGGCTGGGATTCCTAAGGGTTTCAACCAAAGTTGACAAATCGTTGTTTTAGAGCGTTTCAGGCTCCAATAAGCACAATTTGTCCATTTCGTCACATTTCGATACCTTCTATAGAAGTTACACCCTCCGTCGAAAAATAAGAATTATAGGTTGCATTCTTCAAGAGTATAATGAAAATGCATAAATTTAGTTTTTTCGTCGTTTTTGGTTAAAATATGCATAAAAAATAGAAATTGGCTGATTTCAATCTATCTACCACAAACTTCCAGTTTTAAGAGGAATCTTGCATACGGCTGGGATTCCTAGGGGTTTCAACCAAAGTTGACAAATCGTTTTTTAGAGCGTTTTAGGCTCCAAAAAGCACAATTTGTCCATTTCGTCACCTTTCGATAACTACTTTAGAAGTTACACCAACCGTTGAAAAATAATAATGTTAGTGTACATTCTGAAAGAGTATTATGAAAATGCATAAATTGAGTTTTTTCGTCGTTTTTGGTTAAAATATGCATAAAAAATAGAAATTGGCTGATTTCAGTCTGTCTACCACAAACTTCCAGTTTTAAGAGGAATCTTGTTTACGGCCGGGATTCCTAAGGGTTTCAACCAAAGTTGACAAATTGTTGTTTTAGAGCGTTTCAGGCTCCAATAAGCACAATTTTTCCATTTCGTCACAATTCGATAAGTTCTATAGAAGTTACACCCTCCGTTGAAAAATAAGAATTATAGGCTGCATTCTTCAAGAGTATAATGAAAATGCATAAATTGAGTTTTTTCGTCGTTTTTGGTTAAAATATGCATAAAATATAGAAATTGGCTGATTTTAGTCTATCTACCACAAACTTCGAGTTTTAAGAGGAATCTTGCATACGGCTGGGATTCCTAAGGGTTTCAACCAAATTGCACAAATCGTTGTTTTAGAGCGTTTAAGGCTCCAATAAGCACAATTTGTCCATTTCGTCACATTTCGATAACTTCTATAGAAGTTACACCCTCCGTCGAAAAATAAGAATTTAGGCTGCATTCTTCAAGAGTATAATGAAAATGCATAAATTGAGTTTTTTCGTCGTTTTTGGTTAAAATATGCATAAAATATAGAAATTGGCTGATTTCAGTCTATCTACCACAAACTTCCAGTTTTAAGAGGAATCTTGCATACGGCTGGGATTCCTAAGGTTTTCAACCAAAGTTGACAAATCGTTGTTTAAGAGCGTTTCAGGCTCCAATAAGCATAATTTGTCCATTTCGTCACATTTCGATAACTACTTTAGAAGTTACACCAACCGTTGAAAAATAATGATGTTAGTGTGCATTCTGAAAGAGTATTATGAAAATGCATAAATTGAGTTTTTTCGTCGTATTGGTTAAAATATGCATAAAATATAGAAATTGGCTGATTTTAGTCTATCTACCACAAACTTCCAGTTTAAAGAGGAATCTTGCATACGGCTGGGATTCCTAAGGGTTTCAACCAAATTGCACAAATCGTTGTTTTAGAGCGTTTCAGGCTCCAATAAACACAATTTGTCCATTTTGTTACATTTCGATAACTTCTATAGAAGTTACACCCTCCGTCGAAAAATAAGAATTATAGGTTGCATTCTTCAAGAGTATAATGAAAATGCATAAATTGAGTTTTTTCGTCGTTTTTGGTTAAAATATGCATAAAATATAGAAATTGGCTGATTTTAGTCTATCTACCACAAACTTCCAGTTTTAAGAGGAATCTTGCATACGGCTTGGATTCCTAAGGGTTTCAACCAAATTGCACAAATCGTTGTTTTAGAGCGTTTCAGGCTCCAATAAGCACAATTTGTCCATTTCATCACATTTCGATAACTTCTATAGAAGTTACACCCTCCGTCGAAAAATAAGAATTATAGGTTGCATTCTTCAAGAGTATAATGAAAATGCATAAATTGAGTTTTTTCGTCGTTTTTGGTTAAAATATGCATAAAAAATAGAAATTGGCTGATTTCAGTCTATCTACCACAAACTTCCAGTTTTAAGAGGAATCTTGCATACAGCTGGAATTCCTAAGGGTTTTAACCAAAGTTGACAAATCGTTGTTTTAGAGCGTTTCAGGCTCCAATAAGCACAATTTGTCCATTTCGTCACATTTCGATAACTTCTATAGAAGTTACACCCTCCGTCGAAAAATAAGAATTATAGGTTGCATTCTTCAAGAGTATAATGAAAATGCATAAATTGAGTTTTTTCGTCGTTTTTGGTTAAAATATGCATAAAAAATAGAAATTGGCTGATTTCAGTCTATCTTCCACAAACTTCCAGTTTTAAGAGGAATATTGCATACGGCCGGGTTTCCTAAGGGTTTCAACCAAAGTTGACAAATCGTTGTTTTAGAGCGTTTCAGGCTCCAATAAGCAAAATTTGTCCATTTCGTAACATTTCAATAACTTCTATAGAAGTTACACCCTCCGTCGAAAAATAAGAATTATAGGTTGCATTCTTCAAGAGTATAATGAAAATGCATAAATTGAGTTTTTTCGTCGTTTTTGGTTAAAATATGCATAAAATATAGAAATTGGCTGATTTTAGTCTATCTACCACAAACTTCCAGTTTTAAGAGGAATCTTGGCATACGGCTGGGATTCCTAAGGGTTTCAACCAAATTGCACAAATCGTTGTTTTAGAGCGTTTCAGGCTAAAATAAGCACAATTTGACCATTTCGTTACATTTCGATAACTACTTTAGAAGTTACACCAACCGTTGAAAAATAATAATGTTAGTGTGCATTCTGAAAGAGTAATATGAAAATGCATAAATTGAGTTTTTTTGGTCGTTTTTGGTTAAAATATGCATAAAATATAGAAATTGGCTGATTTCAGTCTATCTACCACAAACTTCCAGTTTTAAGAGGAATCTTGCATACGGCTGGGATTCCTAAGGGTTTCAACCAAAGTTGACAAATCGTTGTTTAAGAGCGTTTCAGGCTCCAATAAGCACAATTTGTCCATTTCGTCACATTTCGATAACTTCTATAGAAGTTACACCCTCCGTCGAAAAATAAGAATTATAGGTTGCATTGTTCAAGAGTATAATGAAAATGCATAAATTTAGTTTTTTTCGTCGTTTTTGGTTAAAATATGCATAAAAAAATAGAAATTGGCTGATTTCAGTCTATCTACCACAAACTTCCAGTTTTAAGAGGAATCTTGCATACGGCTGGGATTCCTAAGGGTTTCAACCAAAGTTGACAAATCGTTGTTTTAGAGCGTTTTAGGCTCCAAAAAGCACAATTTGTCCATTTCGTCACCTTTCGATAACTACTTTAGAAGTTACACCAACCGTTGAAAAATAATAATGTTAGTGTACATTCTGAAAGAGTATTATGAAAATGCATAAATTGAGTTTTTTTCGTCGTTTTTGGTTAAAATATGCATAAAAAATAGAAATTGGCTGATTTCAGTCTGTCTACCACAAACTTCCAGATTTAAGAGGAATCTTGCATACGGCCGGGATTCCTAAGGGTTTCAACCAAAGTTGACAAATCGTTGTTTTAGAGCGTTTCAGGCTCCAATAAGCACAATTTGTCCATTTCGTCACATTTCGATAACTTCTATAGAAGTTACACCCTCTGTCGAAAAATAAGAATTATAGGTTGCATTCTTCAAGAGTATAATGAAAATGCATAAATTGAGTTTTTTCGTCGTTTTTGGTTAAAATATGGATAAAATATAGAAATTGGCTGATTTCAGTCTATCTACCACAAACTTCGAGTTTTAAGAGGAATCTTGCATACAGCTGGGATTCCTAAGTGTTTCAACCAAAGTTGACAAATCGTTGTTTTAGAGCGTTTCAGGCTCCAATAAGCACAATTTGTCCATTTCGTCACATTTCGATTACTTCTATAGAAGTTACACCCTCCGTTGAAAAATAAGAATTATAGGCTGCATTCTTCAAGAGTATAATGAAAATGCATAAATTTAGTTTTTTCGTCGTTTTTGGTTAAAATATGCATAAAATATAGAAATTGGCTGATTTTAGTCTATCTACCACAAACTTCGAGTTTTAAGAGGAATCTTGCATACAGCTGGGATTCCTAAGTGTTTCAACCAAAGTTGACAAATCGTTGTTTTAGAGCGTTTCAGGCTCCAATAAGCACAATTTGTCCATTTTGTCACATTTCGATAACTTCTATAGAAGTTACACCCTCCGTCGAAAAATAAGAATTATAGGTTGCATTCTTCAAGAGTATAATGAAAATGCATAAATTGAGTTTTTTCGTCGTTTTTGGTTAAAATATGCATAAAATATAGAAATTGGCTGATTTTAGTCTATCTACCACAAACTTCCAGTTTTAAGAGGAATCTTGCATACGGCTGGGATTCCTAAGGGTTTCAACCAAATTGCACAAATCGTTGTTTTAGAGCATTTCAGGCTCCAATAAGCACAATTTGTCCATTTCGTCACATTTCGATAACTTCTATAGAAGTTACACCCTCCGTCGAAAAATAAGAATTATAGGTTGCATTCTTCAAGAGTATAATGAAAATGCATAAATTGAGTTTTTTCGTTTGTAATTGAGTTTTTGGTTAAAATATGCATAAAAAATAGAAATTGGCTGATTTCAGTCTATCTACTACAAACTTCCAGTTTTAAGAGGAATCTTGCATACAGCTGGAATTCCTAAGGGTTTCAACCAAAGTTGACAAATCGTTGTTTTAGAGCGTTTCAGGCTCCAATAAGCACAATTTGTCCATTTCGTCACATTTCGATAACTTCTATAGAAGTTACACCCTCCGTCGAAAAATAAGAATTATAGGTTGCATTCTTCAAGAGTATAATGAAAATGCATAAATTGAGTTTTTTCGTCGTTTTTGGTTAAAATATGCATAAAAAATAGAAATTGCTTGATTTCAGTCTATCTACCACAAACTTCCAGTTTTAAGAGGAATCTTGCATACGGCTGGGATTCCTAAGGGTTTCAACCAAAGTTGACAAATCGTTGTTTTAGAGCGTTTCAGGCTCCAATAAGCACAATTTGTCCATTTCGTCACATTTCGATAACTTCTATAGAAGCTACACCCTCCGTTGAAAAATAAGAATTAAAGGCTGCATTCTTCAAGAGTATAATGAAAATGCATAAATTGAGTTTTTTCGTCGTTTTTGGTTTAAAATATGCATAAAATATAGAAATTGGCTGATTTTAGTCTATCTACCACAAACTTCGAGTTTTAAGAGGAATCTTGCATACAGCTGGGATTCCTAAGTGTTTCAACCAAAGTTGACAAATCGTTGTTTTAGAGCGCTTCAGGCTCCAATAAGCACAATTTGTCCATTTCGTCACATTTCGATATTTTCTATAGAAGTTACACCCTCCGTCGAAAAATAAGAATTATAGGTTGCATTCTTCGAGAGTATAATGAAAATGCATAAATTGAGTTTTTTCGTCGTTTTTGGTTAAAATATGCATAAAAAATAGAAATTGGCTGATTTCAGTCTATCTACCACAAATTTCCAGTTTTAAGAGGAATCTTGTTTACGGCCGGGATTCCTAAGGGTTTCAACCAAAGTTGACAAATCGTTGTTTTAGAGCGTTTCAGGCTCCAATAAGAACAATTTTTCCATTTCGTCACAATTCGATAAGTTCTATAGAAGTTACACCCTCCGTTGAAAAATAAGAATTATAGGCTGCATTCTTCAAGAGTATAATGAAAATGCATAAATTGAGTTTTTTCGTCGTTTTTGGTTAAAATATGCATAAAATATAGAAATTGGCTGATTTTAGTCTATCTACCACAAACTTCGAGTTTTAAGAGGAATCTTGCATACGGCTGGGAATCCTAAGGGTTTCAACCAAATTGCACAAATCGTTGTTTTAGAGCGTTTCAGGCTCCAATAAGCACAATTTGTCCATTTCGTCACATTTCGATAACTTCTATAGAAGTTACACCCTCCGTCGAAAAATAAGAATTTAGGCTGCATTCTTCAAGAGTATAATGAAAATGCATTAATTGAGTTTTTTCGTCGTTTTTGGTTAAAATATGCATAAAATATAGAAATTGGCTGATTTCAGTCTATCTACCACAAACTTCCAGTTTTAAGAGGAATCTTGCATACGGCTGGGATTCCTAAGGTTTTCAACCAAAGTTGACAAATCGTTGTTTAAGAGCGTTTCAGGCTCCAATAAGCACAATTTGTCCATTTCGTCACATTTCGATAACTACTTTAGAAGTTACACCAACCGTTGAAAAATAATGATGTTAGTGTGCATTCTGAAAGAGTATTATGAAAATGCATAACTTGAGTTTTTTCGTCGTTTTTGGTTAAAATATGCATAAAATATAGAAATTGGCTGATTTTAGTCTATCTACCACAAACTCCTAGTTTTAAGAGGAATCTTGCATACGGCTGGGATTCCTAAGGGTTTCAACCAAATTGCACAAATCGTTGTTTTAGAGCGTTTCAGGCTCCAATTAGCACAATTTGACCATTTCGTTACATTTCGATAACTACTTTAGAAGTTACACCAACCGTTGAAAAATAATAATGTTAGTGTGCATTCTGAAAGAGTAATATGAAAATGCATAAATTGAGTTTTTTTGGTCGTTTTTGGTTAAAATATGCATAAAATATAGAAATTGGCTGATTTCAGTCTATCTACCACAAACTTCCAGTTTTAAGAGGAATCTTGCATACGGCTGGGATTCCTAAGGGTTTCAACCAAAGTTGACAAATCGTTGTTTTAGAGCGTTTCAGGCTCCAATAAGCACAATTTGTCCATTTCGTCACATTTCGATAACTTCTATAGAAGTTACACCCCTCTGTCGAAAAATAAGAATTATAGGTTGCATTCTTCAAGAGTATAATGAAAATGCATAAATTGAGTTTTTTCGTCGTTTTTGGTTAAAATATGGATAAAAATATAGAAATTGGCTGATTTCAGTCTATCTACCACAAACTTCGAGTTTTAAGAGGAATCTTGCATACAGCTGGGATTCCTAAGTGTTTCAACCAAAGTTGACAAATCGTTGTTTTAGAGCGTTTCAGGCTCCAATAAGCACAATTTGTCCATTTCGTCACATTTCGATTACTTCTATAGAAGTTACACCCTCCGTTGAAAAATAAGAATTATAGGCTGCATTCTTCAAGAGTATAATGAAAATGCATAAATTTAGTTTTTTCGTCGTTTTTGGTTAAAATATGCATAAAATATAGAAATTGGCTGATTTTAGTCTATCTACCACAAACTTCGAGTTTTAAGAGGAATCTTGCATACAGCTGGGATTCCTAAGTGTTTCAACCAAAGTTGACTCGTTGTTTTAGAGCGTTTTAGGCTCCAATAAGCACAATTTGTCCATTTTGTCACATTTCGATAACTTCTATAGAAGTTACACCCTCCGTCGAAAAATAAGAATTATAGGTTGCATTCTTCAAGAGTATAATGAAAATGCATAAATTGAGTTTTTTCGTCGTTTTTGGTTAAAATATGCATAAAATATAGAAATTGGCTGATTTTAGTCTATCTACCACAAACTTCCAGTTTTAAGAGGAATCTTGCATACGGCTGGGATTCCTAAGGGTTTCAACCAAATTGCACAAATCGTTGTTTTAGAGCGTTTCAGGCTCCAATAAGCACAATTTGTCCATTTCATCACATTTCGATAACTTCTATAGAAGTTACACCCTCCGTCGAAAAATAAGAATTATAGGTTGCATTCTTCAAGAGTATAATGAAAATGCATAAATTGAGTTTTTTCGTCGTTTTTGGTTAAAATATGCATAAAAAATGGAAATTGGCTGATTTCAGTCTATCTACCACAAACTTCCAGTTTTAAGAGGAATCTTGCATACAGCTGGAATTCCTAAGGGTTTCAACCAAAGTTGACAAATCGTTTTTTTAGAGCGTTTCAGGCTCCAATAAGCACAATTTGTCAATTTCGTCACATTTCGATAACTTCTATAGAAGTTACACCCTCCGTCGAAAAATAAGAATTATAGGTTGCATTCTTCAAGAGTATAATGAAAATGCATAAATTGAGTTTTTTCGTCGTTTTTGGTTAAAACATGCATAAAAAATAGAAATTGCTTGATTTCAGTCTATCTACCACAAACTTCCAGTTTTAAGAGGAATCTTGCATACGGCTGGGATTCCTAAGGGTTTCAACCAAAGTTGACAAATCGTTGTTTAAGAGCGTTTCAGGCTCCAATAAGCACAATTTGTCCATTTCGTCACATTTCGATAACTTCTATAGAAGTTACACCCTCCGTTGAAAAATAAGAATTATAGGCTGCATTCTTCAAGAGTATAATGAAAATGCATAAATTGAGTTTTTTCGTCGTTTTTGGTTAAAATATGCATTAAATATAGAAATTGGCTGATTTTAGTCTATCTACCACAAACTTCCAGTTTTAAGAGGAATCTTGCATACGGCTGGGATTCCTAAGGGTTTTAACCAAATTGCACAAATCGTTGTTTTAGAGCGTTTCAGGCTCCAATAAGCAAAATTTGTCCATTTCGTAACATTTCAATAACTTCTAAAGAAGTTACACCCTCCGTCGAAAAATAAGAATTATAGGTTGCATTCTTCAAGAGTATAATGAAAATGCATTAATTGAGTTTTTTCGTCGTTTTTGGTTAAAAAATGCATAAAAAATAGAAATTGGCTGATTTCAATCTATCTACCACAAACTTCCAGTTTTAAGAGGAATCTTGCATACGGCCGGGATTCCAAGGGTTTCAACCAAAGTTGACAAATCGTTGTTTTAGAGCGTTTCAGGCTCCAATAAGCACAATTTGTCCATTTCGTTACATTTCGATAGTTTCTATAGAAGTTACACCCTCCGTCGAAAAATAAGAATTATAGGTTGCATTCTTCAAGAGTATAATGAAAATGCATAAATTGAGTTTTTTCGTCGTTTTTGGTTAAAATATGGATAAAATATAGAAATTGGCTGATTTCAGTCTATCTACCACAAACTTCGAGTTTTAAGAGGAATCTTGCATACAGCTGGGATTCCTAAGTGTTTCAACCAAAGTTGACAAATCGTTGTTTTAGAGCGTTTCATGCTCCAATAAGCACAATTTGTCCATTTCGTCACATTTCGATTACTTCTATAGAAGTTACACCCTCCGTTGAAAAATAAGAAGTATAGGCTGCATTCTTCAAGAGTATAATGAAAATGCATAAATTGAGTTTTTTCGTCGTTTTTGGTTAAAATATGCATAAAATATAGAAATTGGCTCATTTTAGTCTATCTACCACAAACTTCGAGTTTTAAGAGGAATCTTGCATACAGCTGGGATTCCTAAGTGTTTCAACCAAAGTTGACAAATCGTTGTTTTAGAGCGTTTAAGGCTTTTATAAGCACAATTTGTCTATTTCGTCACATTTCGATATTTTCTATAGAAGTTACACCCTCCGTCGAAAAATAAGAATTATAGGTTGCATTCTTCGAGAGTATAATGAAAATGCATAAATTTAGTTTTTTCGTCGTATTGGTTAAAATATGCATAAAATATAGAAATTGGCTGATTTTAGTCTATCTACCACAAACTTCCAGTTTTAAGAGGAATCTTGCATACGGCTGGGATTCCTAAGGGTTTCAACCAAATTGCACAAATCGTTGTGTTAGAGCGTTTCAGGCTCCAATAAGCACAATTTGTCCATTTCGTCACATTTCGATAACTTCTATAGAAGTTACACCCTCCGTCGAAAAATAAGAATTATAGGTTGCATTCTTCAAGAGTATAATGAAAATGCATAAATTGAGTTTTTTCGTCGTTTTTGGTTAAAATATGCATAAAAAATAGAAATTGGCTGATTTCAGTCTATCTACCACAAACTTCCAGTTTTAAGAGGAATCTTGATACGGCCGGGATTCCTAAGGGTTTCAACCAAAGTTGACAAATCGTTGTTTTAGAGCGTTTCAGGCTCCAATAAGCACAATTTGTCCATTTCGTCACATTTCGATAACTTCTATAGAAGTTAGCCCCTCCGTCGAAAAATAAGAATTATAGGTTGCATTCGTCAAGAGTATAATGAAAATGCATAAATTGAGTTTTTTCGTCGTTTTTGGTTAAAATATGCATAAAAAATAGAAATTGCCTGATTTCAGTCTATCTACCACAAAGTTCCAGTTTTAAGAGGAATCTTGCATACGGCTGGGATTCCTAAGGGTTTCAACCAAATTGCACAAATCGTTGTTTTAGAGCGTTTCAGGCTCCAATAAGCACAATTTGTCCATTTCGTTACATTTCGATAACTTCTATAGAAGTTACACCCTCCGTCGAAAAATAAGAATTATAGGTTGCATTCTTCAAGAGTATAATGAAAATGCATAAATTGAGTTTTTTCGTCGTTTTTGGTTAAAATATGCATAAAAAATAGAAATTGGCTGATTTCAGTCTATCTACCACAAATTTCCAGTTTTAAGAGGAATCTTGTTTACGGCCGGGATTCCTAAGGGTTTCAACCAAAGTTGACAAATCGTTGTTTTAGAGCGTTTCAGGCTCCAATAAGCACAATTTTTTCCATTTCGTCACAATTCGATAAGTTCTTTATAAGTTACACCCTCCGTTGAAAAATAAGAATTATAGGCTGCATTCTTCAAGAGTATAATGAAAATGCATAAATTGAGTTTTTTCGTCGTTTTTGGTTTAAATATGCATAAAATATAGAAATTGGCTTATTTTAGTCTATCTACCACAAACTTCCAGTTTTAAGAGGAATCTTGCATACGGCTGGGATTCCTAAGGGTTTCAACCAAATTGCACAAATCGTTGTTTTAGAGCGTTTCAGGCTCCAATAAGCACATTTTGTCCATTTCGTCACATTTCGATAACTTCTAAAGAAGTTACACCCTCCGTTGAAAAATAAGAATTATAGGCTGCATTCTTCAAGAGTATAATGAAAATGCATAAATTGATTTTTTTCGTCGTTTTTGGTTAAAATATGCATAAAATATAGAAATTGGCTGATTTCAGTCTATCTACCACAAACTTCCAGTTTTAAGAGGAATCTTGCATACGGCTGGGATTCCTAAGGGTTTCAACCAAAGTTGACAAATCGTTGTTTTAGAGCGTTTCAGGCTCCAATAAGCACAATTTGATTATTTCGTCACATTTTGATAACTACTTTAGAAGTTACACCAACCGTTGAAAAATAATAATGTTAGTGTGCATTCTGAAAGAGTAATATGAAAATGCATAAATTGAGTTTTTTGGTCGTTTTTGGTTAAAATATGCATAAAATATAGAAATTGGCTGATTTTAGTCTATCTACCACAAACTTCGAGTTTTAAGAGGAATCTTGCATACAGCTGGGATTCCTAAGTGTTTCAACCAAAGTTGACAAATCGTTGTTTTAGAGCGTTTCATGCTCCAATAAGCACAATTTGTCCATTTCGTCACATTTCGATTACTTCTATAGAAGTTACACCCTCCGTCGAAAAATAAGAATTATAGGTTGCATTCTTCAAGAGTATAATGAAAATGCATAAATTGAGTTTTTTCGTCGTTTTTGGTTAAAATATGCATACAAAATAGAAATTGCCTGATTTCAGTCTATCTACCACAAACTTCCAGTTTTAAGAGGAATCTTGCATACTGCCGGGATTCCTAAGGGTTTCAACCAAAGTTGACAAATCGTTGTTTTAGAGCGTTTCAGGCTCCAATAAGCACAATTTGTCCATTTCGTCACATTTCGATAACTTCTATAGAAGCTACACCCTCCGTTGAAAAATAAGAATTAAAGGCTGCATTCTTCAAGAGTATAATGAAAATGCATAAATTGAGTTTTTTCGTCGTTTTTGGTTAAAATATGCATAAAATATAGAAATTGGCTGATTTAAGTCTATCTACCACAAACTTCGAGTTTTAAGAGGAATCTTGCATACAGCTGGGATTCCTAAGTGTTTCAACCAAAGTTGACAAATCGTTGTTTGAGAGCGTTTCAGGCTCCAATAAGCACAATTTGTCCATTTCGTCACATTTCGATATTTTCTATAGAAGTTACACCCTCCGTCGAAAAATAAGAATTATAGGTTGCATTCTTCAAGAGTATAATGAAAATGGATAAATTGAGTTTTTTCGTCGTTTTTGGTTAAAATATGCATAAAAAATAGAAATTGGCTGATTTCAGTCTATCTACCACAAACTTCCAGTTTTAAGAGGAATCTTGCATACTGCCGGGATTCCTAAGGGTTTCAACCAAAGTTGACAAATCGTTGTTTAAGAGCGTTTCAGGCTCTAATAAGCACAATTTGTCCATTTCGTCACATTTCGATAACTTCTATAGAAGTTACACCCTCCGTTGAAAAATAAGAATTATAGGCTGCATTCTTCAAGAGTATAATGAAAATGCATAAATTGAGTTTTTTCGTCGTTTTTGGTTAAAATATGCATAAAATATAGAAATTGGCTGATTTAAGTCTATCTACCACAAACTTCCAGTTTTAAGAGGAATCTTGCATACGGCTGGGATTCCTAAGGGTTTCAACCAAATTGCACAAATCGTTGTTTTAGAGCGTTTCAGGCTCCAATAAGCACAATTTGTCCATTTCGTAACATTTCGATAACTTCTATAGAAGTTACACCCTCCGTCGAAAAATAAGAATTATAGGTTGCATTCTTCAAGAGTATAATGAAAATGCATTAATTGAGTTTTTTCGTCGTTTTTGGTTAAAATATGCATAAAAAATAGAAATTGGCTGATTTCAGTCTATCTACCACAAACTTCCAGTTTTAAGAGGAATCTTGCATACGGCCGGGATTCCTAAGGGTTTCAACCAAAGTTGACAAATCGTTGTTTTAGAGCATTTCAGGCTCCAATAAGCACAATTTGTCCATTTCGTCACATTTAGATAGTTTCTATAGAAGTTACACCCTCCGTCGAAAAATAAGAATTATAGGTTGCATTCTTCAAGAGTATAATGAAAATGCATAAATTGAGTTTTTTCGTCGTTTTTGGTTAAAATATGGATAAAATATAGAAATTGGCTGATTTCAGTCTATCTACCACAAACTTCGAGTTTTAAGAGGAATCTTGCATACAGCTGGGATTCCTAAGTGTTTCAACCAAAGTTGACAAATCGTTGTTTTAGAGCGTTTCATGCTCCAATAAGCACAATTTGTCCATTTCGTCACATTTCGATTACTTCTATAGAAGTTACACCCTCCGTTGAAAAATAAGAAGTATAGGCTGCATTCTTCAAGAGTATAATGAAAATGCATAAATTGAGTTTTTTCGTCGTTTTTGGTTAAAATATGAATAAAATATAGAAATTGGCTGATTTTAGTCTATCTACCACAAACTTCGAGTTTTAAGAGGAATCTTGCATACAGCTGGGATTCCTAAGTGTTTAACTAAAGTTGACAAATCGTTGTTTTAGAGCGTTTCAGGCTCCAATAAGCACAATTTGTCTATTTCGTCACATTTCGATATTTTCTATGGAAGTTACACCCTCCGTCGAAAAATAAGAATTATAGGTTGCATTCTTCGAGAGTTTAATGAAAATGCATAAATTGAGTTTTTTCGTCGTTTTTGGTTAAAATATGCATACAAAATAGAAATTGGCTGATTTCAGTCTATCTACCACAAACTTCCAGTTTTAAGAGGAATCTTGTTTACGGCCGGGATTCCTAAGGGTTTCAACCAAAGTTGACAAATCGTTGTTTTAGAGCGTTTCAGGCTCCAATAAGCACAATTTTTCCATTTCGTCACAATTCGATAAGTTCTATAGAAGTTACACCCTCCGTTGAAAAATAAGAATTATAGGCTGCAATCTTCAAGAGTATAATGAAAATGCATAAATTGAGTTTTTTCGTCGTTTTTGGTTTAAATATGCATAAAAAATAGAAATTGGCTGATTTCAGTCTATCTACCACAAACTTCCAGTTTTAAAAGGAATCTTGCATACGGCCGGGATTCCTAAGGGTTTAAACCAAAGTTAACAAATCGTTGTTTTAGAGCGTTTTAGGCTTCAATAAGCACAATTTGTCCATTTCGTCTTATTTCGATAACTTCTATAGAAGTTACACCCTCCGTCGAAAAATAAGAATTATAGGTTGCATTCTTCAAGAGTATAATGAAAATGCATTAATTGAGTTTTTTCGTCGTTTTTGGTTAAAATATGCATAAAAAATAGAAATTTGCTGATTTCAGTCTATCTACCACAAACTTCCAGTTTTAAGAGGAATCTTGCATACGACTGGGATTCCTAAGGGTTTTCAATTAAATTGCACAAATCGTTGTTTTAGAGCGTTTCAGGCTCCAATAAGCACAATTTGTCCATTTCATCACATTTCGATAACTTCTATAGAAGTTACACCCTCCGTTGAAAAATAAGAATTATAGGCTGCATTCTTCAAGAGTATAATAAAAATGCATAAATTGAGTTTTTTCGTCGTTTTTGGTTAAAATATGCATAAAATATAGAAATTGGCTGATTATAGTCTATCTACCACAAACTTCCAGTTTTAAGAGGAATCTTGCATACGGCTGGGATTCCTAAGGGTTTCAACCAAATTGCACAAATCGTTGTTTAAGAGCGTTTCAGGCTCCAATAAGCACAATTTGTCCATTTCGTCACATTTCGATAACTTCTATAGAAGTTACACCCTCCGTCGAAAAATAAGAATTATAGGTTGCATTCTTCAAGAGTATAATGAAAATGCATAAATTGAGTTTTTTCGTCGTTTTTGGTAAAAATATTCATAAAAAATAGAAATTGGCTGATTTCAGTCTATCTACCACAAACTTCCAGTTTTAAGAGGAATCTTGCATACGGCCGGGATTCCTAAGGGTTTCAACCAAAGTTGACAAATCGTTGTTTCATAGCGTTTCAGGCTCCAATAACCACAATTTGTCCATTTCGTAACATTTCGATAGCTTCTATAGAAGTTACACCCTCCGTCGAAAAATAAGAATTATAGGTTGCATTCTTCAAGAGTATAATGAAAATGCAAAAATTGAGTTTTTTCGTCGGTTTTGGTTAAAATATGCATAAAAAATGGAAATTGGCTGATTTCAGTCTATCTACCACAAACTTCCAGTTTTAAGAGGAATCTTGCATACGGCCGGGATTCCTAAGGGTTTCAACCAAAGTTAACAAATCGTTGTTTTAGAGCGTTTCAGGCTCCAATAAGCACAATTTGTCCATTTCGTCACATTTCGATAACTTCTATAGAAGTTACACCCTCCGTTGAAAAATAAGAATTATAGGCTGCATTCTTCAAGAGTATAATGAAAATGCATAAATTGAGTTTTTTCGTCGTTTTTGGTTAAAATATGCATAAAATATAGAAATTGGCTGATTTCAGTCTATCTACCACAAACTTCCAGTTTTAAGAGGAATCTTGCATACGGCTGGGATTCCTAAGGGTTTCAACCAAAGTTGACAAATCGTTGTTTTAGAGCGTTTCAGGCTCCAATAAGCACAATTTGTCCATTTCGTCACATTTCGATAACTACTTTAGAAGTTACACCAACCGTTGAAAAATAATAATGTTAGTGTGCATTCTGAAAGAGTATTATGAAAATGCATAAATTGAGTTTTTTGGTCGTTTTTGGTTAAAATATGCATAAAATTTAGAAATTGGCTTATTTTAGTCTATCTACCACAAACTTCCAGTTTTAAGAGGAATCTTGCATACAGCTGGGATTCCTAAGTGTTTTAACTAAAGTTGACAAATCGTTGTTTTAGAGCGTTTCAGGCTCCAATAAGCACAATTCGTCCATTTCGTCACATTTCGATAACTTCTATAGAAGTTACACCCTCCGTTGAAAAATAAGAATTATAGGCTGCATTCTTCAAGAGTATAATGAAAATGCATAAATTGAGTTTTTTGGTCGTTTTTGGTTAAAATATGCATAAAATATAAAAATTGGCTGATTTCAGTCTATCTACCACAAACTTCCAGTTTTAAGAGGAATCTTGTTTACGGCCGGGATTCCTAAGGGTTTCAACCAAAGTTGACAAATCGTTGTTTAAGAGCTTTTCAGGCTCCAATAAGCACAATTTTCCATTTCGTCACACTTCGATAAGTTCTATAGAAGTTACACCCTCCGTTGAAAAATAAGAATTATAGGCTGCATTCTTCAAGAGTATAATGAAAATGCATAAATTGAGTTTTTTCGTCGTTTTTGGTTAAAATATGCATAAAATATAGAAATTGGCTGATTTGAGTCTATCTACCACAAACTTCCAGTTTTAAGAGGAATCTTGCATACGGCCGGGATTCCTAAGGGTTTCAACCAAAATTGACAAATCGTTGTTTTAGAGCGTTTCAGGCTCCAATAAGCACAATTTGTCCATTTCGTCACATTTTGATAACTTCTATAGAAGTTACACCCTCCGTTGAAAAATAAGAATTATAGGCTGCATTCTTCAAGAGTATAATGAAAATGCATAAATTGAGTTTTTTCGTCGCGTTTGGTTAAAATATGCATAAAATATAGAAATTGGCTGATTTCAGTCTATCTACCACAAACTTCCAGTTTTAAGAGGAATCTTGCATACGGCTGGGATTCCTAAGGGTTTCAACCAAAGTTGACAAATCGTTGTTTTAGAGCGTTTCAGGCTCCAATAAGCACAATTTGTCCATTTCGTCACATTTTGATAACTACTTTAGAAGTTACACCAACCGTTGAAAAATAATGATGTTAGTGTGCATTCTGAAAGAGTATAATGAAAATGCATAAATTGAGTTTTTTCGTCGTATTGGTTAAAATATGCATAAAATATAGAAATTGGCTGATTTTAGTCTATCTATTACAAACTTCCAGTTTAATGAGGAATCTTGCATACGGCTGGGATTTGTAAGGGTTTCAACCAAATTGCACAAATCGTTGTTTTAGAGCGTTTCAGGCTCCAATAAGCACAATTTGTCCATTTTGTCACATTTCGATAACTTCTATAGAAGTTACACCCTCCGTCGAAAAATAAGAATTATAGGTTGCATTCTTCAAGAGTATAATGAAAATGCATAAATTGAGTTTTTTCGTCGTTTTTGGTTAAAATATGCATAAAATATAGAAATTGGCTGATTTCAGTCTATCTACCACAAACTTCCAGTTTTAAGAGGAATCTTGCATACGGCTGGGATTCCTAAGGGTTTCAACCAAAGTTGACAAATCGTTGTTTTAGAGCGTTTCAGGCTCCAATAAGCACAATTTGACCATTTCGTCACATTTCGATAACTACTTTAGAAGTTACACCAACCGTTGAAAAATAATAATGTTAGTGTGCATTCTGAAAGAGTAATATGAAAATGCATAAATTGAGTTTTTTGGTCGTTTTTGGTTAAAATATGCATAAAATATAGAAATTGGCTGATTTTAGTCTATCTACCACAAACTTCCAGTTTTAAGAGGAATCTTGCATACGGCCGGGATTCCTAAGGGTTTCAACTAAAGTTGACAAATCGTTGTTTTAGAGCGTTTCAGGCTCCAATAAGCACAATTTGTTCATTTCGTCACATTTCGATAACTTCTATAGAAGTTACACCCTTCGTCGAAAAATAAGAATTATAGGTTGCATTCTTCAAGAGTATAATGAAAATGCATAAATTGAGTTTTTTCGTCGTTTTTGGTTAAAATATGGATAAAATATAGAAATTGGCTGATTTCAGTCTATCTACCACAAACTTCCAGTTTTAAAAGGAATCTTGCATACGGCCGGGATTCCTAAGGGTTTGAACCAAAGTTAACAAATCGTTGTTTTAGAGCGTTTTAGGCTTCAATAAGCACAATTTGTCCATTTCGTCTTATTTCGATAACTTCTATAGAAGTTACACCCTCCGTCGAAAAATAAGAATTATAGGTTGCATTCTTCAAGAGTATAATGAAAATGCATTAATTGAGTTTTTTCGTCGTTTTTGGTTAAAATATGCATAAAAAATAGAAATTTGCTGATTTCAGTCTATCTACCACAAACTTCCAGTTTTTAGAGGAATCTTGCATACGACTGGGATTCCTAAGGGTTTTCAATTAAATTGCACAAATCGTTGTTTTAGAGCGTTTCAGGCTCCAATAAGCACAATTTGTCCATTTCATCACATTTCGATAACTTCTATAGAAGTTACACCCTCCGTTGAAAAATAAGAATTATAGGCTGCATTCTTCAAGAGTGTAATAAAAATGCATAAATTGAGTTTTTTCGTCGTTTTTGGTTAAAATATGCATAAAATATAGAAATTGGCTGATTTTAGTCTATCTACCACAAACTTCCAGTTTTAAGAGGAATCTTGCATACGGCTGGGATTCCTAAGGGTTTCAACCAAATTGCACAAATCGTTGTTTTAGAGCGTTTCAGGCTCCAATAAGCACAATTTGTCCATTTCGTCACATTTCGATAACTTCTATAGAAGTTACACCCTCCGTCGAAAAATAAGAATTATAGGTTGCATTCTTCAAGAGTATAATGAAAATGCATAAATTGAGTTTTTTCGTCGTTTTTGGTAAAAATATGCCGTAAAAAATAGAAATTGGCTGATTTCAGTCTATCTACCACAAACTTCCAGTTTTAAGAGGAATCTTGCATACGGCCGGGATTCCTAAGGGTTTCAACCAAAGTTGACAAATCGTTGTTTTGTAGCGTTTCAGGCTCCAATAAGCACAATTTGTCCATTTCGTAACATTTCGATAGCTTCTATAGAAGTTACACCCTCCGTCGAAAAATAAGAATTATAGGTTGCATTCTTCAAGAGTATAATGAAAATGCAAAAATTGAGTTTTTTCGTCGGTTTTGGTTAAAATATGCATAAAAAATTGAAATTGGCTGATTTCAGTCTATCTACCACAAACTTCCAGTTTTAAGAGGAATCTTGCATACGGCCGGGATTCCTAAGGGTTTCAACCAAAGTTAACAAATCGTTGTTTTAGAGCGTTTTAGGCTCCAATAAGCACAATTTGTCCATTTCGTCACATTTCGATAACTTCTATAGAAGTTACACCCTCCGTCGAAAAATAAGAATTATAGGTTGCATTCTTCAAGAGTATAATGAAAATGCATTAATTTAGTTTTTTCGTCGTTTTTGGTTAAAATATGCATAAAAAATAGAAATTTGCTGATTTCAGTCTATCTACCACAAACTTCCAGTTTTAAGAGGAATCTTGCATACGGCCGGGATTCCTAAGGGTTTCAACCAAAATTGACAAATCGTTGTTTTAGAGCGTTTCAGGCTCCAATAAGCACAATTTGTCCATTTCGTCACATTTCGATAACTTCTATAGAAGTTACACCCTCCGTCGAAAAATAAGAATTATAGGTTGCATTCTTCAAGAGTATAATGAAAATGCATTAATTTAGTTTTTTCGTCGTTTTTGGTTAAAATATGCATAAAAAATAGAAATTTGCTGATTTCAGTCTATCTACCACAAACTTCCAGTTTTAAGAGGAATCTTGCATACGGCCGGGATTCCTAAGGGTTTCAACCAAAATTGACAAATCGTTGTTTTAGAGCGTTTCAGGCTCCAATAAGCACAATTTGTCCATTTCGTCACATTTTGATAACTTCTATAGAAGTTACACCCTCCGTTGAAAAATAAGAATTATAGGCTGCATTCTTCAAGAGTATAATGAAAATGCATAAATTGAGTTTTTTCGTCGCGTTTGGTTAAAATATGCATAAAATATAGAAATTGGCTGATTTCAGTCTATCTACCACAAACTTCCAGTTTTAAGAGGAATCTTGCATACGGCTGGGATTCCTAAGGGTTTCAACCAAAGTTGACAAATCGTTGTTTTAGAGCGTTTCAGGCTCCAATAAGCACAATTTGTCCATTTCGTCACATTTTGATAACTACTTTAGAAGTTACACCAACCGTTGAAAAATAATGATGTTAGTGTGCATTCTGAAAGAGTATAATGAAAATGCATAAATTGAGTTTTTTCGTCGTATTGGTTAAAATATGCATAAAATATAGAAATTGGCTGATTTTAGTCTATCTACCACAAACTTCCAGTTTAAAGAGGAATCTTGCATACGGCTGGGATTCCTAAGGGTTTCAACCAAATTGCACAAATCGTTGTTTTAGAGCGTTTCAGGCTCCAATAAGCACAATTTGTCCATTTTGTCACATTTCGATAACTTCTATAGAAGTTACACCCTCCGTCGAAAAATAAGAATTATAGGTTGCATTCTTCAAGAGTATAATGAAAATGCATAAATTGAGTTTTTTCGTCGTTTTTGGTTAAAATATGCATAAAATATAGAAATTGGCTGATTTCAGTCTATCTACCACAAACTTCCAGTTTTAAGAGGAATCTTGCATACGGCTGGGATTCCTAAGGGTTTCAACCAAAGTTGACAAATCGTTGTTTTAGAGCGTTTCAGGCTCCAATAAGCACAATTTGACCATTTCGTCACATTTCGATAACTACTTTAGAAGTTACACCAACCGTTGAAAAATAATAATGTTAGTGTGCATTCTGAAAGAGTAATATGAAAATGCATAAATTGAGTTTTTTGGTCGTTTTTGGTTAAAATATGCATAAAATATAGAAATTGGCTGATTTTAGTCTATCTACCACAAACTTCCAGTTTTAAGAGGAATCTTGCATACGGCCGGGATTCCTAAGGGTTTCAACTAAAGTTGACAAATCGTTGTTTTAGAGCGTTTCAGGCTCCAATAAGCACAATTTGTTCATTTCGTCACATTTCGATAACTTCTATAGAAGTTACACCCTTCGTCGAAAAATAAGAATTATAGGTTGCATTCTTCAAGAGTATAATGAAAATGCATAAATTGAGTTTTTTCGTCGTTTTGGTTAAAATATGGATAAAATATAGAAATTGGCTGATTTCAGTCTATCTACCACAAACTTCCAGTTTTAAAAGGAATCTTGCATACGGCCGGGATTCCTAAGGGTTTGAACCAAAGTTAACAAATCGTTGTTTTAGAGCGTTTTAGGCTTCAATAAGCACAATTTGTCCATTTCGTCTTATTTCGATAACTTCTATAGAAGTTACACCCTCCGTCGAAAAATAAGAATTATAGGTTGCATTCTTCAAGAGTATAATGAAAATGCATTAATTGAGTTTTTTCGTCGTTTTTGGTTAAAATATGCATAAAAAATAGAAATTTGCTGATTTCAGTCTATCTACCACAAACTTCCAGTTTTTAGAGGAATCTTGCATACGACTGGGATTCCTAAGGGTTTTCAATTAAATTGCACAAATCGTTGTTTTAGAGCGTTTCAGGCTCCAATAAGCACAATTTGTCCATTTCATCACATTTCGATAACTTCTATAGAAGTTACACCCTCCGTTGAAAAATAAGAATTATAGGCTGCATTCTTCAAGAGTATAATAAAAATGCATAAATTGAGTTTTTTCGTCGTTTTTGGTTAAAATATGCATAAAATATAGAAATTGGCTGATTTTAGTCTATCTACCACAAACTTCCAGTTTTAAGAGGAATCTTGCATACGGCTGGGATTCCTAAGGGTTTCAACCAAATTGCACAAATCGTTGTTTTAGAGCGTTTCAGGCTCCAATAAGCACAATTTGTCCATTTCGTCACATTTCGATAACTTCTATAGAAGTTACACCCTCCGTCGAAAAATAAGAATTATAGGTTGCATTCTTCAAGAGTATAATAAAAATGCATAAATTGAGTTTTTTCGTCGTTTTTGGTAAAAATATGCCGTAAAAAATAGAAATTGGCTGATTTCAGTCTATCTACCACAAACTTCCAGTTTTAAGAGGAATCTTGCATACGGCCGGGATTCCTAAGGGTTTCAACCAAAGTTGACAAATCGTTGTTTTAAAGCGTTTCAGGCTCCAATAAGCACAATTTGTCCATTTCGTAACATTTCGATAGCTTCTATAGAAGTTACACCCTCCGTCGAAAAATAAGAATTATAGGTTGCATTCTTCAAGAGTATAATGAAAATGCAAAAATTGAGTTTTTTCGTCGGTTTTGGTTAAAATATGCATAAAAAATTGAAATTGGCTGATTTCAGTCTATCTACCACAAACTTCCAGTTTTAAGAGGAATCTTGCATACGGCCGGGATTCCTAAGGGTTTCAACCAAAAATAACAAATCGTTGTTTTAGAGCGTTTCAGGCTCCAATAAGCACAATTTGTCCATTTCGTCACATTTCGATAACTCCTTTAGAAGTTACACCAACCGTTGAAAAATAATAATGTTAGTGTGCATTCTGAAAGAGTATTATGAAAATGCATAAATTGAGTTTTTTGGTCGTTTTTGGTTAAAATATGCATAAAATATAGAAATTGGCTGATTTTAGTCTATCTACCACAAACTTCCAGTTTTAAGAGGAATCTTGCATACAGCTGGGATTCCTAAGTGTTTTAACCAAAGTTGACAAATCGTTGTTTTAGAGCGTTTCAGGCTCCAATAAGCACAATTCGTCCATTTCGTCACATTTCGATAACTTCTATAGAAGTTACACCCTCCGTTGAAAAATAAGAATTATAGGCTGCATTCTTCAAGAGTATAATGAAAATGCATAAATTGAGTTTTTTGGTCGTTTTTGGTTAAAATATGCATAAAATATAAAAATTGGCTGATTTCAGTCTATCTACCAAAAACTTCCAGTTTTAAGAGGAATCTTGTTTACGGCCGGGATTCCTAAGGGTTTCAACCAAAGTTGACAAATCGTTGTTTAAGAGCTTTTCAGGCTCCAATAAGCACAATTTTCCATTTCGTCACAATTCGATAAGTTCTATAGAAGTTACACCCTCCGTTGAAAAATAAGAATTATAGGCTGCATTCTTCAAGAGTATAATGAAAATGCATAAATTGAGTTTTTTCGTCGTTTTTGGTTAAAATATGCATAAAATATAGAAATTGGCTGATTTTAGTCTATCTACCACAAACTTCCAGTTTTAAGAGGAATCTTGTTTACGGCCGGGATTCCTAAGGGTTTCAACCAAAGTTGACAAATCGTTGTTTTAGAGCGTTTCAGGCTCCAATAAGCACAATTTTTCCATTTCGTCACAATTCGATAAGTTCTATAGAAGTTACACCCTCCGTCGAAAAATAAGAATTATAGGTTGCATTCTTCAAGAGTATAATGAAAATGCATAAATTGAGTTTTTCGTCGTTTTTGGTTAAAATATGCATAAAAAATAGAAATTGGCTGATTTCAGTCTATCTACCACAAACTTCCAGTTTTAAGAGGAATCTTGCATACGGCCGGGATTCCTAAGGGTTCAACCAAAGTTAACAAATCGTTGTTTTAGAGCGTTTTAGGCTCTAATAAGCACAATTTGTCCATTTCGTCACATTTCGATAACTTCTATAGAAGTTACACCCTCCGTCGAAAAATAAGAATTATAGGTTGCATTCTTCAAGAGTATAATGAAAATGCATTAATTGAGTTTTTTCGTCGTTTTTGGTTAAAATATGCATAAAAAATAGAAATTTGCTGATTTCAGTCTATCTACCACAAACTTCCAGTTTTATGAGGAATCTTGCATACGGCCGGGATTCCTAAGGGTTTCAACCAAAATTGACAAATCGTTGTTTTAGAGCGTTTCAGGCTCCAATAAGCACAATTTGTCCATTTCGTCACATTTTGATAACTTCTATAGAAGTTACACCCTCCGTTGAAAAATAAGAATTATAGGCTGCATTCTTCAAGAGTATAATGAAAATGCATAAATTGAGTTTTTTCGTCGCGTTTGGTTAAAATATGCATAAAATATAGAAATTGGCTGATTTCAGTCTATCTACCACAAACTTC
>CAMDTW010000274.1:5000-11727 GCA_945910005.1 Isoperla grammatica | reverse complement strand
GTATGTGACATATATGGAAGGCGGATAGGGTTGGATCTAGGAAGCTTGGTAAAAAGAAGAAGTGGTTTTAGAAAAGAAAGATTGTTGGGTATTGTTGAGAGATGTTACTATGGTTGAGAAAAATAACAAGATAAAAAAACTTAGTGTTGTTTAAAAAGGTGACAGTGAAGGACTGGTTTTGTGTGTGTGACGCCCACGACAGCTGCTTCGGGACGTCGAAACAGGCCTGTTTCGAAGTGCGACGGTTGTTCGTGAGGTAAACGTCAAGCCATCAAACGAGTAAGTAATGTAATATCGACTGAGCTAGTTATATAAAATAATAATTTGTCTACTTGAGATACCGGGCTAGACAGTAATTTGACAATTTGGCGCTCCAACGTGTAGGGCTCGATCTACTACAACGACCGAGATGGTAGATGTCTGTCCATAGGTTTAGATCAATATTAGGCTAGAGAAGTTTGTCTAGGGAATGTGTTACCAAATTTTAGTTAAATCAGTAAGATCAGATTCGAGATTGTCCATAGGTTGATACGTATGATTGTGTGAATGTATGAATAGAGTAGTGGAGTTGACTAGTCGAGGTTCAAGAAAATTTGGAGTAGCAAAGAGTGGTTAAAGTATGGAGAGGGAGCTTGATGATATTGAAGGAAGTGAATATGAGGGGTTAAGAGTGGAGAGGGAGCTTGACGATATTGAAGGGAGCTTGATGATGGATGGACCAGATGAGGATGGGGATCTCAAGAGCATGATAAGGAATTTAATGAGGATGCAAGTAGGTGTGACAGCCAAGATCATGGAGATGAAGAAGGGACAGGATGAACAAGCTAGGACTTTGGAAGAGATGCAGAGGGATATGGTTAAACAAGTGGACTTAGAGAAGATGAGGAAAGAAATGACCACGGAGATGAGTATGATAAAGTATAGTTTGGGAAAACAGGTAGATAAACAAGTAAAAGAAGTTAAGAAAGAGCTAGAGGTCCGTATGGACAAGGAAATTAAAGGAGTGATTAGTCGAATTGATGAAAACGGACAACAATATACTGAAAAGATTGAAGAGTTATCTGAGGTGGTTACTAGGCTAGAACACGATGGATCCACACAAGTAGAAAGTGGAATCAAACTTTTTAGTTTGATAAATGTACTTCAAGATCAGGTGACAGAAGTCAGAGGAGTCATGAGTAAATCGAACCTAGCTGGTTCCTTTTCAGGCCATGAAGTCGTATGGGCGCGTGAAAGGTATGTGAGTGATAAATTAGCGAGTGAGCAGGTTCAATTTAACAATTCGACGAATGGCTTACATCCGGTAGAGTTCATGACGATTTTGGAAAGCAGGTTTGATATGTACGAGGTACCGAAAGAGTCCAGATTAAGTCTCGCTGTACAGAGTTGTGTAGGTTCAGTCAAGGAATGGCTTAGGGAAAATGATTTCAGAACGTATGAGCAATTCAGACACGACTTCTTAGGAAAATATTGGAACCAGTTTGAGCAAAACAGGTTAATGAAACAGATTTACAATGGGTTGTATTCTCCTTCCGGTTTCTCGTCGATGTCGGGATACTTCAAACGTCTTATGCGACAAGCCAAATACCTTGCATGTCCGATACCGGAACCTGTGTTGGTGAGGCAGTTAATAAGCCATTTCAGGGAAGAGGTCAAAGTTGTACTCCTACAGGCTGAGGGAACGGCAGGTCAGATCTTGAACATATTAACAAATCTAGAAGGGGAAAACATATCATTTATGGCAAGTCAACGTGATGGCAACTACGGCAACAGGGATAATAACTATGGGAACTGGCGTAACCACAACAATAGTTACAACAATACAAGAGAACGAAATACCGTTAAACGCGATGGGCCATCAACCAGTAGTGGACAAAACTCTTCCGGAAGTTTAAACAAGTAGGGGCTGAGGAAGTTAGCGGGAATCAGCAGCCTTTATTACAAGAACCCGCGAAACAAGTTAATACGGTGTTTCAGAAACCGAGTGAATTTCTAATTGAAGATGACGAGGAAACTATTAATTGTGAAAAAGAAGTACCGATGTGCCCTGTTTTACAAGTTATTTTAGAAGGTGTTAAAGTGGATGCCCTGTTAGATTCAGGAGGGGAGGTGTCATGTATGTCGGAAGAATTCTACGAGGAATTGGTTAGTAAGGGAGTGCATATTGTTTCTTTGCCCGTGGTTGGAATAAACGTGATAGGAGCAACAAGTAAGAGAAGTAAGCGTGTGACAAAACAGGTTTTGGTGGATGTAAACATTGGATCAATTGAGACAAAAGTGATGTGTTTAGTCGTGGCGAACCTTGTAAGGGAAGTAATATTGGGTATTGATTGGCTAACTGAGAACTCGGTGAGTGTGGATTTCAAGTACAAGAGGGTTCAAGTAAAGGGACAATGTATCAATCCACAATTAATAACTATGCACAGAAATAACATTACTGAAGACAGAAACCTAAGCACTGTTTGTCAATTAAATCCGTCAGACCAAATTGGAATTACTATTAATGAACCAACTTATGAATCTATTAATGTTGGGATAGGACAGGCTAAGTTACAAGGTATAATTGAAAATTTGAATTTGGAATCCTATCAAAAAAATGAATTACATGATGTATTGTTCAAGTATCAAGAATTGTTTAAAGACACTCCGGGAAGGATTAAGGGATTTGAATGCGAACTTAAATTAAAAAATGATGAAGGTTATTTTGAAAGGAATTATCCGATACCATATGCTCATAAGGAGGCAGTTAACAAACAAATTGAGAGTATGCTTGAATGTCGGGTAATAGAAAGATCTACCAGTCCTTACATTAATCCGATGGTTGTGGTGATGAAAAAAGGGGGGGCAGTACGATTGTGTTTAGATGCGAGACATTTAAATAAGCGATTAATTCCCGAGTACGAAAGCCCTTGTCCGCCACAAGAATTGCTACAGAGTTTCGGAGAATTTAAATGGTTAACCAACTTGGATATGGTTGCATCGTATTGGCAAGTACCATTGGCCAAGAAAAGTAGGCCATTTACTGCGTTTAAGCACAATCAGAATGTTTACTGTTTTACTGTTCTACCATTTGGACTAAATGTGTCCGTGGCGGTCTTCATACGGGCAATGAACCAGGTGTTGGGTTGCGATATCGATCACTTTTGTAAAGCTTATGTCGATGATTTACTCATTTACTCGCGTACATTCGAAGAGCACCTTGAACATATACGGATTATACTATCTAGATTGGCAGAAGCGGGAATAACGATTAATCTAGCAAAATCGAAGTTTTTCCAGAGCACTGTTCCATTTTTAGGACACATATTGAGTAAGGGAGGATTGAGCCCTGATCCCCGTAAATTGGAAATTATATATGACTGGCCCAGACCAAGAAATACGCGTCAACTTAAAGGCTTTCTTGGACTTTGCAGTTTCTACCGTATTTATGCAGCAACATATGCGAAGGTTACTGTACCATTACAGGGGTTAATTAAGAAGGGAGTGAGTTGGAAATGGACAGATGAACATGAAGATGCGTTCAACAAAGTAAAATCTCTTTTTATTGCAAATGTACAGTTAAAATTTCCAGACTACAATAAGCCATTCTATTTACAATGCGACGCAAGTGATATAGGATTGGGCGCTCATTTATATCAGTTGGATAATGAAGGGCACGAAATGGTGATTTGTATGGCGTCACGATTGCTCCAAGGAAGTGAAGTTCATTTTACGGTATCCGAGAAGGAATTATTGGCAATTGTATGGTCGCTGATGAAATTTCGAATTTTCATATTGGGTGTGGACCTTACTATTATTACCGATCACAAGGCACTTACGTTTTTAATGCAAAGTAGACTTCTATCAAGCAGACTTACGAGATGGATTTTATTAATTCAACAGTTTAAATTTAACATTGTTCACTGTCCAGGACGGGATAATAAAGTAGCTGACATTCTCAGTAGATTCCCAACAAAATTGAATGGTGATATGGTTGATATGCGAAACACCGACCGTAAAGTACTAATCGCGCCTATTGTTCAGAGCATTCGTCCTGACTTAAAGAAAAAATTGAACAATATCGATAAATATCAAAGGGAGGATGATCACTTTGGCGAAATAATGACAAGGTTGGATATTGAAGACAATGATAGGGAGGTGAAATTTAAGATTCAAAATAAAAAATTATATCACCGGACAGGAGATAATTGCCCTTGGAAATTGTGCTTACCGAAATCGCTAATAAAAGAAGTCGTTGATAGTGTTCATGTTGAGTTGGGACATTTTGGGGCGAGAAAATGTATCGTTGCATTACGAGAATATTTCCATTTTAAACACTTAGAGAGAATGGTGAGGAAGATTGTGGGTACGTGTGAAGTATGTCAAAGAACAAAACACCCTAATCGTATCGCACATGGCACGTACACACCAATTATACCAACGAATTTGGGACAATTAGTGTCAGTTGATATTTTCGGACCATTGCCAAAAGGACAAAGAGGGATGAGATATGTTTTTGTGTTTCTGGATGTGTTCTCTAAATTGGTCACCCTGTACCCACTTGTTCGACAGACGGCACTTGCAGTTACAAACAAGGTTAAACTATACATAGAAACGGTTCAAAAGCCTAGTAGCATCTTATCAGACCACGGGACTCAATTCACTTCACGTGAGTGGAATGAAGCGTTGGAAGAGAGGGGAGTGAAGGCGTACTTGAGTTCGATACGACACCCGGCATCGAACCCAGTTGAGAGAGTTATGAGAGAGATAGGGAGAATACTTAGAGTGTACTGTTCGAAAAATCATGCTAGTTGGGTGAAATGGATTCCACAAGTTGAAGATTGGTTGAATTCAACATATCACGAAAGTACCGGATACTCACCAACGGAGCTTCATTTTAATGAGAAATATAAACCTAGTGTGGCTTCATGTTTAAAACTTACCCAAGAAGGTTGTACGGATGTACCGAAAAATACAAAAATCATGTTAGCAAGAGAGAGGCTCTTGAATAAGGCGGAGAGCAGGAAGGTACGTCATGAAAATAAATTTCCAGACAAAACTGTCTTCCAGGTGGGCGATAAAGTTTTATTAAAGTCGTTACATGTCTCCAATTTATCGGCCAAGGAGTGTAAAAATTTTTTTGATATTTATGAAGGTCCATATGATATAGCCGCAATTGCAGGTGCCAATGCATATGAATTGGTTACTACTCAAGACGTATCGAAGGGAGTTTTTAATATTGTTAATTTGAAACCGTACAAAATGTTTATGGAATAACATTGTTCTGTATGTGTTGGTGGATTTCATGTTGGTAGTAATGTGGTTAAATGTTTGTTTCGTTGCTGTAGTGTGATCGGCCGACATTTTGTCTTGGGTTCGATGTTATTTTGGTTGCCATAGGTATGTTTTTTTTCCATTTTTGTGGAAAGAAATTCAAATTGCGACAAAAAATTAAAAAAACATGGGGGGTAATTGTCGTAATAGCGTTGTCGTAAAATTGTCGTAATAGTGTTGTCGTAATAGCGTTGTCATAATAGGGTTGTCATAATGTTGTCGAGAAGTTGATGATACCAGTGGTATAAATAATTTAAAAAAAAAAAAGATTTTTTTTTATTCACTGAGTGGTGGTTTTTTTTTGTCAAAAGGAATGTGGTGGGTCACATTGCCTGTGATACATTATCTGCAATATGCAGAAGAAAAAAAAAAAAAGAATTTTTTAAATTCACTGGGTGGATTTTTTTTGTATAAAGGATTGTTGCATAATATAGTAAGTCAGACATTGTTGGGAATTACAGAGTGGCATTGTTGAGGTATTGTCAAACTTTGACCATAGTTGGAGTGTTGATGAGGTGGTCAGTATGAATGGAGGATATATTCGTTTAGGGGATGGTCATTTGGGGTATAATTATTTCTATATTTATCGTTAAAATGACAAATATAAGAAATAGGGGGGTAATTGTAACATATATGGAAGGCGGATAGGGTTGGATCTAGGAAGCTTGGTAAAAAGAAGAAGTGGTTTTAGAAAAGAAAGATTGTTGGGTATTGTTGAGAGATGTTACTATGGTTGAGAAAAAATAACAAGATAAAAAAACTTAGTGTTGTTTAAAAAGGTGACAGTGAAGGACTGGTTTTGTGTGTGTGACGCCCACGACAGCTGCTTCGGGACGTCGAAACAGGCCTGTTTCGAAGTGCGACGGTTGTTCGTGAGGTAAACATCAAGCCATCAAACGAGTAAGTAATGTAATATCGACTGAGCTAGTTATATAAAATAATAATTTGTCTACTTGAGATACCGGGCTAGACAGTATTTGACAACACCAACAAATATGTTTGTGTACCAAATTATTATTATTATTAATTGTTTATTTCTGTGACCACAAAACCACACAAGTAAAACAAACAAAAAACAAATTTAAAAGTTTCTTGACAAGAAACGGCGTCAACGCTAGCAAACATTATGCTAAACCCCAAATCCTAGGAAATCCTGTGCCGCTAAGAACCTTCTAAACACTAAACAATACCAACACAAATAATACTATAGGCGATACATTTTACTTTTACCCTCAATCAGATATCCTTCAATAAAGTAGGTGGTATTCTCAAGTATAGGAGACGGTTCATCACACGAAATGGAATCGTAACATTACCAGTCTAGCGAAAACTGCGCCGTTCCGCCTAGAACGCGAAAGAAATGCAAATATATTCGTCTTATTTAAATACGGTAGGCCTACAACACGTTTTATTA
>CAMDTW010000274.1:0-2500 GCA_945910005.1 Isoperla grammatica | reverse complement strand
CTAATGGTACACTTTTCTTATGCTAGTCCTCTAGACAGTATGATATTGTAGCGACCGAAACTGCTTGCATCATGAGACACAAACACACCTCCAAGTAGTGAATGGTACAAGTCTGAGAACGTATGTGCAGGTCCAGGTAACACTATGAAAACACAATCGTTAAAACCAACACTACTTTATTGTAATACTTATACTATACTAATAACGTGGACAACTGAATTTTATGCGATATAAAACGTTGTATGACTACTTTTGATTGGTAAATATTGATTAATATTTATTTTTAGAACACGCGTATACGGTATAACGTATAGGCCTACGATGATTTTTGACCAAGATGACCAAAAATAAATTTCTGGCGTAGCATTGTTCAGAGGCATAATTTCGAAATAGGTTGTATTTTCATAAGAGGCGACGAAATGAGGTACTCCAATTTCCCCTGGTCACCCTTTCTACCAATTACCACCTTGAAACTTTAAATCTATTTTACAACGCTTATATTAACTTGCCTTGTTTGTCTGGACGGAATCTTTGAGACGATATTCCACCTACTTCTAGATGTCCGATCAAGCTGAAATTTTTTACACATACGTATTCCTGATGACAATACATGAATCATTTGTCATATTTACTAAATTGTCAATTAATTCATCATAGTTAATTAATTGATGTTTTACATAGAAATCGATGAATCTTTGAATCGATATTTCACCTACTTTTAAATGTCCGATCAAGCTGAAATTAAAAGTTTTCACACATACGTGTTCTTAATGACCATACACGAATCAATTGTCATATTAAGTTAATAATCAATTAATTCATCATAATTAATTAATTGATGTTTTATATGGAAATCGATATTTCACCCACTTTCCAACGTTGAATTGAGCTGAAAGTTTTCACACAAACGTATTTTTAATGACAATACATGAATCAATTGTCATATTTACTTAATAATCAATTAAGCCATCATAATTAATTAATTGATGTTTTATATGGGGATCGATAAAACACTCACTTTCGAACGTCGAATTGAGCTGAAAGTTTGCACACAGACGTATTCTTAATGACAATACATGAATCAATTGTCATATTTACTAAATAATCAATTAAACCATCGTAATTTATTAATCGATATTCGATATATATTCGATTGCAAGATTCTTTAAGACTAAAAAGTATAAAATAATATTACATGAAAAAAATATATTTTTTTAAAAACAACGCTTATATTTAAATGCACTAAAAAGTAAAAAATAAATTTTCGCCCAACAAATTTTTGCCTCACTCGGAAAATAAAAGCGTTGGGCGCTTTCCCTGCATAAACAGCAGAATACTGCAATCTATGTCAATACCGAAAGCGCCCAACGCTTTTATTTTCCGAGCGAGGCAAAAATTTGTTGGGCGAAAATTTATTTTTTACTTTTTAGTGCATTTAAATATAAGCGTTGTTTTTAAAAAAATATATTTTTTTCATGTAATATTATTGTCCTTCACTTCAGATAATAATAGTTACAGTATTAAAGAAAACAGATAAATGGATAATGATGGGAAGCAATTTAAAAAGCTAACTGTATTGAAATTGAAAGAATCTGTAATAAATAAGACACGGATGTTCAGGAGGGGGTAATAGTTTCGTCGATAAATCAAACTCAAGTTAAAAAATAAAAATACAAATTTTAACATTTTAATTTCAAACATTTAAAAAAAATGTATTACAAATTATTACATTGTGTCGTGTTTTATATTATGTTTGGTTTTCCCTATATCATGCTACACTATGCAACACTGCACTCACACCCGCGCATTCGTTTTAGCAAATTGTATCAAAAAAAGACAATAGTACCTTAAAAATGCTCAAAAAGGACCTTTACTCCTAAAATGATGAAAATAGGCATTACAGGGCCCGAATTCACAAGAGGCCCTCAGTTGTTTTTGTTCTTATCTCTAAAACAACTTAACTTTGAACCTCTTGTGAATCTAGGAAAATATTTTAAAAAATATTTTAAAACATATTAATGGAATGGTCATTGTGTCCTTGTTCCTAACAGGGATTAGTAACTTCTTCATGTGACATAGTCTGGTTTTACAGGAAGTTGAAGGTTAGGCAGGTCTTAGAGTTAAGACCAGAAAGAGACTTAAGACCTCTTGTGAATCCGGGCCCTGACAAGTATTTATCAATAGAAAAAAAGGAGATGTCCTGAACATCCACACCCTAGTAATGAATAATGAAATTAACTCTTATTACAATATTAATTTTTTGTATGTACAATTGTACATGAACATGTTTTCGACTATATATCACACAAATAGGCAAAACACAAATCCATTGTATAAAAATAAATGTAATATAGAAATGTATATTATATATATTTTAATTATATGTAATTGTATATAATATATATTTTATACAAATGTATTCAAATGCATAACAAAACGTGCGAATATTAAAAAATTAAAAATATGTATGATACTTTAATTCACCAACGCTAATAATGTT
>CAMDTW010000273.1:15000-18595 GCA_945910005.1 Isoperla grammatica | reverse complement strand
TGGCGGCATACTGGTGGCCACAATGGCTGTGATGGTAGTTCATTGTTACAATGATTCAGATGGCGTTTGGTGCAAATTCAACTGTTCTCTAACTTTGTTTTGATATTATTACTTAAAAGCAACATAAATAAACTCTTTTTTTCTCGATTTCACTTTAATTGTTTACAATGGCGTACAATAATCATTTCCGTAATCTCTATCGGGTTATATTTGTGTTCAAACGCTCACATTTCCTCGTAAACTATCTTAAATGTGAACATACACTCCCAAAGATGTTGAAGCTTTCTTCAAAATAGCCGATGTGACGTCACGTGAATACTCCCTATTGCGAGCTAACCATGCATTAACTTGACAACACACTAGGTTGTAAACTACAACGAAAGTAAAACATTAATGTTGCAAAATAATTAAAACTTATGTTGTTGACACTTCGGCAACAAACTCCCTTAATTTCTTCAAAACAACTCTGAAAGACATGTCAGTCGACCGTCTTGTCTCTCGGTGCCATCTCTTACGGTGACGTCATGTGAGTTCAAAGGCACTTCCAAAGCACTTAAACACTCGTTTTCCCTGCGGTAACTGCGCCGTTCAGTCGGTAAAGAAGATTTATTCACTTATCTTCGCTTCGTATCGTACCCTACTACAGTAGCACAGTCTACGGTTTAGCCGCGGTCGCTTAGCCGGTTCCCATACGAACACAGAAGTTAATCAACCTCGGGCTAGGTCAGGAGGTGGATGGGTGACCACTCTCTTCTGACACACACTAGTAACCGTTGGTTAGAGCAGATTGGAGGGTTCGAAAGCTTGTGTAACAGCTTCGTTCTTCTCGTCAACAGTCCAGGTTAGTGGAGGAACCTATATGACTGGTCAAAGTTACATCGTCCTTTCGGATGGGACGTAAAGCCGATGGTCCCCTTGGACTTTTCGACAGGAGTAGGCTATGTGCCGATACCAGGCTTCCCCTCCTCCCTTTCTCATTATCATTCAACAATCATCACTCATCAGGCTAAAGAGGGAATTGTGCCCTACACTGGCCTTCATTACAATAAAATAAAAATAAAATACAGTAGCACATGCACAAAAAAACATCACGACACAAAAATTTAAATTTAAGCTGATACTAATCCATGTTTAAAATACCTTTAATTTGTAATAGTTCTATATTACCAGGTACCTAATACTTCTAGCGTTCAGACGTTTTGTCCCGGGCAAAGTATCAACATACCCAACACGATATGCCGCTCAAGTAATGAAATATGGAAGCGAATCCCAAACCGAAGCCAGATTGCTATAGATGCAATATGTGCATTTTAAATCAGAATAAAGTGGTTTTGCCTGTTTTTGAGGTACTGGAAAATGGAAAATCCATTGAAATGCAATTTCGTTGCCGTGTGCATATAACTTATTCGGTCTCCGACTACTCGCCATAACCATGCGGTGTTGCATGCATTGTACAGGGTGGCCCAAAATATGAGCATGTTTTAACTATTCATTAGACGCGAAAAGGTTTTTTACCGTCCGTAAAATGAGTGATGATTAAAAATTCGGTATTAACATTAATGTATCTAAATGTTACATTTTCTAAATGTTGCATTTTATTAAAAAATTAGCATTTTTTGGAATCTATTTTGTCTATTCATCAAAACCTAGTTTGAAAATGGGGATTTCTTGCACTCTCTAATGGAAAATATGGTTCAGATATATTTGGTCAATTCAATTGTAAAAATATAGAATGCAATTCCTAGCTTAGTCTCAGCAGGAATGGGGTCACATTTTGTGTGTGTAAAATTTGCTTTTTGTAGCGTTTTCAACAATACAGGTTCACCGATTTAGAATCTAAACCTTAAACGTTATACACATGAATCTCTTTTTAATGATTTTTCTTGTATACATTATTTTCTAGGGCCAGTATTTTCTTTTAGCAAACAGTGCACGTTACAAGTTGTTAAAAACTTGGTCGATACATTTTAACAAAGACAAAAATTGACATTGGAAACAATTAAAAACGTGTTCGTTTAACAGATTTTATGATTATTATTTCATTGCGCCAAATAGTTTTCTCGGATCTGAATATACTGAAAATATGCTGAATATACTCACTACTGGGTAAGTCCTCTGTCGTGTCTGCAATGTAAAAACTCTCTTGTCCGTGGGTTGGTCTGTCGCGAGGGACTGGAAGGAGAAAATACATTGAAAATTTAAATGTTATTTCGTTTCTGTGTCTGTATGTAGGGATTCGGTGACTATTATAAAGATGTGTTATTATGCATCATATAGGGTTACCGAAAAGGAAATAGAACGAGAGAAAAAAAAGAAAAGAAAGAAGAAAGAAAGAAAGAAAGAAAGAAAGATAGAAAGAAAGAAAGAAAGAAAGAAAGAAAGAAGAAAGAAAGAAAGAAAGAAAGAAAGAAAGAAAGAAGAAAGAAAGAAGAAAGAAAGAAAGAAAGAAAGAGAAGAAAGAAAGAAGAAAGAAAGAAAGATAGAAAGAAAGAAAGAAAGAAAGAAAGAAAGAAAGACAGAAAGATAGAAAGAAAGAAAGAAAGAAAGAAAGAAAGAAAAGAAAGAAAGAAAGAAAGAAAGAAAGAAAGAAAGAAAGAAGAAAGAAAGAAAGAAAGAAAGAAAGAAAGAGAAAGAACAGGACAAAAGTGGAGAAGTGAAAGAGGTCAGCAATGGAATTGTTACCGTGTTGCATCTTTCCATGTATCTCCCTCTACTTCTCTCAACATCTCATACAATCCCCAGGCTCCAATTCTCTCCCGTCCTCCAATCAGCGTTAACTCGTCCCGCTGCTCAAAACACTTGTGAACCACTCGCCCGTGTAACCGGATCACTCTCGTCTGACCGTTGAGAACTATCTAGCGCAACGTGGCAACGTGGCAATCTTGCACGACGTGGCAACACGGCACCTTGCACGACGTGGCAACATGGCTACGCAACTCTCACCGCCTTCTCGTCACTTGACCAACGCACTTACGAGGTCTACTTGATCTCCACCTGGCGGAGGATCGTTGAACTAAAAGCCATGTCAGACGATCGGGTAACTCGCGCGAGATAGAAAAATGTCCATCTTGTTCTGATTTGAAGTTAGCGAACTGCAATTAAAACTCGTTATTCTAACAGGGAAGCGTACCTCTACGTCAAAAACAGCAAAAATTGTCATTTTTAAATTAATCACAAGAATGGACTTCGAAATTGAAAATCTGAATCAACAGCGCACTGTGGTTTAGTAAGCCCTACACATTGAATGCGCTAAGTTGTGACATATTATAATCAGTATGTTTTTTTATAAATAATTAATTTTTATTACTAATAGTCGAATTATAATCAAAATACTACGCTAATGGTTATAATATTTTATTCAGTCTGTAGGACTTACCAAAGTACAGTACGCTGCTGATTTAGATTTTCAATTTCTTGTTGCAATCTTGAGATATAATTTAATAATGAACATTTTTTGCGGTTTTTGACGTAGAGACTACCCTTCGCTCTTAACACGTTGACCATTACACATAAGAATCTATTCATCATCATCATCTGTTGCCACGTACAACTCTGCGTTGGGTTGGCATTGAAGATAATCCTCTTCATCTTCTTC
>CAMDTW010000273.1:0-10000 GCA_945910005.1 Isoperla grammatica | reverse complement strand
TCAGCTAGTAAGTGCGACGTTGCCAGCCCACATATCCGCCCGAGCGCGTCAATGTGCAACCCACGTGCGCTGTTGCCAAGTCAGCTAGTAAGGTGCGACGTTGCCAAGTCAGCTAGTAAGTGCGACGTTGCCAGCCCACATATCCGCTCGAGCGCGTCAATGTTCAGCCCGCAAGCGATGTTGCCAAGTGCGACGTTGCCAACCCACATATCCGCTCGAGCGCGTCAATGTTCAGCCCGCAAGCGATGTTGCCAAGTGCGACGTTGCCAGCCCACATATCCGCTCGAGCGCGTCAATGTTCAGCCCGCAAGGGATGTTGCCAAGTCAGCTAGTAAGTGCGACGTTGCCAGCCCACATATCCGCCCGAGCGCGTCAATGTGCAACCCACGTGCGCTGTTGCCAAGTCAGCTAGTAAGTGCGACGTTGCCACCCACATATCCGCCCGAGCGCGTCAATGTTCAGCCCGCAAGCGCTGTTGCCAAGTCAGCTAGTAAGTGCGACGTTGCCAGCCCACATATCCGCCCGAGCGCGTCAATGTTTAGCCCGCAAGCGATGTTGCCAAGTCAGCTAGTAAGTGCGACGTTGCCAAGTGCGACGTTGCCAGCCCACATATCCGCCCGAGCGCGTCAATGTGCAACCCACGTGCGCTGTTGCCAAGTCAGCTAGTAAGTGCGACGTTGCCAACCCACATATCCGCCCGAGCGCGTCAATGTGCAACCCACGTGCGCTGTTGCCAAGTCAGCTAGTAAGGTGCGACGTTGCCAAGTCAGCTAGTAAGTGCGACGTTGCCAACCCACATATCCGCCCGAGCGCGTCAATGTTCAGCCCGCAAGCGATGTTGCCAAGTCAGCTAGTAAGTGCGACGTTGCCAGCCCACATATCCGCCCGAGCGCGTCAATGTTCAGCCCGCAAGCGATGTTGCCAAGTCAGCTAGTAAGTGCGACGTTGCCACCCACATATCCGCCCGAGCGCGTCAATGTTCAGCCCGCAAGCGATGTTGCCAAGTGCGACGTTGCCAGCCTACATATCCGCCCGAGCGCATCAATGTTCAGCCCGCAAGCGATGTTGCCAAGTGCGACGCTGCAACCCACATATCCGCCCGAGCGCGTCAATGTTCAGCCCGCAAGCGATGTTGCCAAGTGCGACGTTGCCAGCCCACATATCCGCTCGAGCGCGTCAATGTGTGCCTTCACACGAGATTGAGTTTTACTCCGCGGTCGTAATTGACAGACATCCTTCGCTTCCTGATCGACGCTCTGACGTCAGAGCTTCCTTGTTATTGGCGCTGTCTGGCGAGACGATGATGAAGCTGCACCGACGTGACTAAATAGATTAGCATACGAGATGCAGATGCAGAGAGCTTAAGTTCATAGTTCCCACGTGACGTCACAGCGGCCATGATTGCGACACAATTGATGAGGACCAATGCTAGATCACTGGCGAATACTATTCAAATTTAATAAATAAGCCTAATTAAGAATTTAAAAGGTAAACATAAGTAGTAAAAATTTAAAAAATTACCATGCCAATTTAATTTAAAAAATTGGTTGAATTTTAACGAACTAAGGGCTGATCTTAAAATCTCCTAATAAGAAGTTTATTTGTAGCAATTAAGCTATTCGGAGGATTTCAAGAGTTTTGATTGGTCGTTGCCATGGAGAATATAAGCTATTCTATGAATAAGTAGTTATTGGGACATTGTAAAACTGGATCAAATAATAGACCATTTAAAAAACTATCTAGAACCCTTTGTATGATTATCATCACGGTCCTCTTAAAAGCATATAATGATAAAATCAAGGTTAGTACATTTGCTTAGTAGATGATGATCTTGTATGTGCAACAATCAACCTTGATTTAAAATTTGAAAACTGATTTTTAATTGTTGTGTATTGTTGTTCTTGAAGACTAAAGGCCCGTCTACATCCACTTAGCGTACGTAACTTCCAGAAATTAGCGAGTTGGCCATATTGAATTTACATGTAACCATGCACATTGAAATTAGGAAAATTAACGTACGTTTCACGACGCGAAAAGTTGATTCAACTCCAACTTTTTTCCAATTTTTAGAATTTGGTTAATTGGCGCATGCGCAATAGAGAGCAAACATACCAACAGTTTACATTGTTTCTTTATCGAAGTGTCAAACCAAACCACATCACAACATTTCTATACATTTCTATTTTGAAAATAAATCTTCAAAACAAACAAGAAACATTCAAAACTCTCACAACTTGGTTGCCCATAATTAAAAGTTTTAACTGGTGCGCAGTTAAACTATCGCCATACCTCGTTTTCTTCATAATGTTACAATTTTATTATTTTGACAGCTCATTGTTTGTTTATCAGTTTGATTCATTTGTTGGCTCTGAAGTCAGTTGCAAGTTCCCTATTGGTGGGAAATTCATGAGCTCTGATTGGTTTACGTTTACTTAAGAAAATTATCAACATTCGATGGGAACGGCTACCGTAATTTCTATAATTTTCTATAATTTTCACACGTACGCAAAGTGGATGTACACGAGCCTTAAAGGCCCGTCTACATCCACTTAGCGTACGTAACTTCCAGAAATTAGCGAGTTGGCCATATTGAATTTACATGTAACCATGCACATTGAAATTAGGAAAATTAACGTACGTTTCACGACGCGAAAAGTTGATTCAACTCCAACTTTTTCCAATTTCTAGAATTTGGTTAATTGGCGCATGCGCAATAGAGAGCAAACATACCAACAGTTTACATTGTTTCTTTATCGAAGTGTCAAACCAAACCACATCACAACATTTCTATACATTTCTATTTTGAAAATAAATCTTCAAAATAAACAAGAAACATACAAAACTCTCACAGCTTGGTTGCCCATAATTAAAAGTTTTTACTGGTGCGCAGTTAAACTATCGCCATACCTCGTTTTCTTCATAATGTTACAATTTTATTATTTTGACAGCTCCTTGTTTGTTTATCAGTTTGATTCATTTGTTGGCTCTGAAGTCAGTTGCAAGTTCCCTATTGGTGGGAAATTCGTGAGCTCTGATTGGTTTTCGTTTACTTACGAAAATTATCAACATTCGATGGGAACGGCTAACGTAATTTCTATAATTTTCACACGTACGCAAAGTGGATGTACACGAGCCTTTACATGTAAATTCAATATGGCCAACTCGCTAATTTCCGGAAGTTACGTACGCTAAGTGGATGTAGACGGGCCTTAACAATGCACATTGAAATTAGGAAAATTATCGTACGTTTCACGACGCGAAAAGTTGATTCAACTCCAACTTTTTTCTAATTTTTAGAATTTGGTTAATTGGTGCATGCGCAATAGAGAGAAAACATACCAACAGCTTACATTGTTTATTTATCGAAGTGTCAAACCAAACCACATCACAACATTTCTATACATTTCTATTTTGAAAACAAATCTTCAAAACAAACAAGAAACATACAAAACTCTCACAACTTGGTTGCCCATAATTAAAAGTTTTAACTGGTGCGCAGTTAAACTATCGCCATACCTCGTTTTCTTCATAATGTTACAATTTTATTATTTTGACAGCTCCTTGTTTGTTTATCAGTTTGATTCATTTGTTGGCTCTGAAGTCAGTTGCAAGTTCCCTATTGGTGGGAAATTCGTGAGCTCTGATTGGTTTACGTTTACTTAAGAAAATTATCAACATTCAATAGGAACGGCTACCGTAATTTCTATAATTTTCTATAATTTTCACACGTACGCAAAGTGGATGTACACGAGCCTTTATAGTCGATTTACAGCTACGCGTTGCGAGCGAAGCGAAGGCGCGAGCTCCAATCAGTGGCCGAGTTTGCGTGACACTATTAACTTCTTTGCATGAAACTCGGCCACTGATTGGAGCTCGCGCCTTCGCTTCGCTTGCAACGCGTAGCTGTAAATCGACTATTAGGAGACAGTGATGATACTCATACAAAGGGTCCTAGATAGTTTTTGAAACGGTCTATTTATGTGTTCTACTACAACTGCCTTCAATTGTTTCATTGATATCAATTTCATTGTTTCAATTAATCGGTTTTCAAAATCGATCCAGAGGGCCGTGATTACTTATGGTTCTAGATCAATTCTGTAAACGGGCTGTAGATTTCTATATTACGTTATGTTAATTTTACTTCACCATAAATCTACTTGCCCCAGTTGTAAAGCCTCGCGATACACAGGCTGCAAAACATCCCTCACACTTCCGCATAAGCCACAAGTTCCCTCCAATGAGCTTAGCAAACTCTTGTGAAGATATCTCTATTGACTCTCTCGTCGTGTCTGCCTTGATAGCTCACAAACAAACAACAAGACAAAGTAATCTGGTTTTATTTCTCGGTGGAGTCTCTTTATGTTTATTACCTTCTTTGGATTGATCTGGATCTTGGTGCTGATTGCCAGAGTAGTGTCTTTATTAATGCCATTGATTGAATTTTTCATCACAATAGAGCGTTACCCTATGTAGATGTACGTTTTAATTTAGCGTTTTAGGTTGTTAATGCTAAATCAGTGAACATGTATTTTGAAATCGCTACAAAATTTTAATTTCCTTCTCCTATTAAGGTTAATATATTAAGAATTATGATTTAAGGATTATGATATAGTATGATGATCACATGATTCTTACCCTTTATGTAGTTAAAATTTGAATTGATTTTAAATAATTGCATATCATTTTTTATTCGAAATGCAAGAAACTCACCCCATAGTCGAGGTTTTGATGAAAAGAAACAATTAATAAGATGCTACAAAATGCTAAATTTAAAATAATGAATGCTTATTTTAGAACCTTAATTACTACTTGAACGACTAATGTATCTCATATTTTCGCAATGACGCTAATGGATATGATTGGTACCGATATGTGAATGCCAGTGCCTAGGGACTGCTACCTTATCGTGGTGGGCAGGTTTGCGTGCTTTGATGACCCCCCCGCCCGCCCCCCCCCAAATCTAAGTTATTTCAAAATATATTTTTTTTTTAAATTTTATTCAAGTGTAGAAATAGCCACTACCTTTTGCGTTGTTTTTATATTCTGAATGTATTCTGTTTTGTTAGTTTTTATTATCTGAAGTGAAATAATTAACATGTTATATAAGTAATATTGTAAGTTGTGTAACTCTTCTGTGATTGGTCGTCTCTCAATTACGTCATACCCTGTTTACTCCACCGCATATCATGTGTGGAATATTGATCGAGCTTTCACGATGAAATATACATGTTTGTAAAAAAATAAAATTGAAATACCCTTTAATTTGCAACTTTTGCGACATTGCGACGTGTTTTCCATTTCAAATCAAACCGTCAACAACATGGTCATGATTTATGAAGTTGTCTGTCTGAATAAATATGTAACATTACAAGACCGCTCCGCTGCCTTGAGCCGCTGCTGGCTGTCACGTTTGGGCAGGTCACTTCTTGGAAAACTCGACTTTTTTGGAAATTGTCACTTTTTTTTTTTTTTTTTTTTGGTGTCACTTTTTGGAAAACTTTTCAGTTGGAAAAAAGAAAAAAAAATTTGAAAAAAAAAGTCGAAAAAAAATATCGAAAAATTTTAAAGTGATGGAAAAATTTTCGAGCTTTTCTATGTACATTTCACGTCAAAGTGTCGTAGATACTTATGTAAAGAAAGAAACTTAAAAGTTGTGTGATTCTGAAAAATGAAAAAAAAAATTCATGTTGAAAAATTTCTAAGTGTTTGAAAAAGTTTCAAGTAGCCCACTTTTTGGAAAACTTGAAAAAAGTTGAAAAAATGAAAAAATTAAAATTTTGGTAAAAAATTATTTTCATGTTGAAATTTTTAAGTGATGGAAAAATTTTCGAGTTTTTCTATGTACATGTCACGGTAATTGGTCGTAGATACTTATGTAAAGATGAAACTTGAAAATTGTGTGATTCTAAAAAAAGAAAAAAAAATTTCATGTTTCAAAATTTCTAAGTGTTTGAAAAATTTTCAAGTACCCCAATTTTTTTAAAACTTGAAAAAACTTGAAAAAATGAAAAAATTAAAATTTTGGTAAAAAATTATTTTCATGTTGAAAATTTTCTAAGTGTTAGAAAAATGTTTGAGTTCTACATCGTACATTTCCGCACGTTCAAAAGCTTGCCGGTACGTCCCGGTAAGTGTGTGGTCAATGATACGCACATGTTTAAAAAGGTATTGAAACGCACTTTGCGATGATACCAAAATGGGCTGTTCGATTTCATAACGGGACATACCAGGGCCGTTCAAAGCTGAAATTTAAGTAATCAAAATTACACATCTAACCAATGACGCTAAAAAATAACAAAACCGGTACGTTACAGGTACGTCCGGGTACCTTAAATATGTCAACCACACCTTCGGATACCCACGAAACGGAAAATCAAAAATTACAAAAAATTCTAACATGGTTTTTTACGACATTAAAAAATTCTCATAGACAAATTCCCGCAAAAACACGGGCGGATGAAATTCGTTAAAGCACCGTAACTCGGACATCCGTAGAGTCTTATTTTTAAAAGTAACGTTTAATGATAGACAAATGTCCAATTATTAATACTAAAGACAACAATGTATACGATGACATGTTAAACACACTTTTAATATACAAAAACAAACATTTTGTATGCGTGTTTTTAGATCGCCGTGAAAAGTGCTTTGCGCGAAAGTCTGTCATTCGGTAAGAGGGTGACTTTTTGAAAATGTTTTTTCATGCCCCTGTACGGGCAAGCTTTGAGCATCGGCCTAAAGAAAAAAAAACATTTTAAAAGTACCAACTTGCCACAAAAAAATCAAGACCGAATCCGTGTCGTAAAAATGGAAAAGTGCCCATAACTAAGGAACAGGGACGAAATTCAAAAAAGTGACCCGTGATCCTGGTCGTTTCTCAAAGTCCTTTAAGATGAAAAAGTCAATTCTATTCGGAAACAAAAAATACGGAACATAATTGGTACACAACGATTTTATCGGCCGACGGTACCAAATGTACACAAATTGATTGGCGAAAGTTCCGGGACGATTCAAAAATGTTTCAAAACCCAGTTACCCAAAGAGTAAGCGCAAGTAACAAAACAAACCAGAATGTTATTTCTCGTTTTGTTTGACGGGCAGAGCCGTTTGAATGTGACACATTAAATTGGTACCAAATCCGTCAAATCGAGACGTCGAACATTGTTCGTGTTTGGGTGCCCGTAACTTTTGAACGGGACACTTTTTACGAAAACCTTTCATGACAAAAAGATGCTCCATTCAATTGACTTTCGACCTAAAGCGTCGACAAAAACCCCAAAAAAACATTACTATTTTTTACAATTTTTCCCGCACTACGACAGCGCCAAATACGCACACTTTGCGACATTAAACTCGTCGTGGTTGGAAAAGGGGTGGACTTTTAAATTTAAAAAAAATACCCACTTGTAGAGAAAGAGATGATGGTGAAGACTGTAGCGACAGATGTGGGAAAATGTTGCCGTGCGTGGGCGTGCCGAGGGTGCGGGGCGTCACGGAGAGGCGGCGCGAGCTCGAGAGCGGGGACTACCACCTTATGGAATATAGATATATGAGCACAATACGTCGCAATGAATTCCGACGCTGGGTGGACAGCGAATGCAAATACCGTAGTAGAGTAATACTGGACCAAATACGCTCTCCATGTTTAACAAACACTAGGAAAACGCTCCGTGTGACGCGTTGATAAGCGATCATGCGATTATTTGTTTAAAAGTGTTCGGCAGTAGAAATTTCACAGATGTATTGGCCATCAACTAATTACTATTAAACTTATAGTAGAATCATTATAAATATTTATCTACTTGTAGAGGGATGTCATGTCAACGCATGGTATTAAGAACATTTGTCACCAACCTATTCAAAAAGAATTTACCCATTTTTAAACAGATTCTCCATATTATTTCGCGGAAAATTTTCAACGAAAATAATTTATTTGCATAATTCAAACATGAATATATTATTTTTGAGCAGGCTTGTCACAAATGAACTTAAGACCATGCGTAGGTATGATATCAATCTGCAAGTAGGTAAATTTTCATAATAATCCTACCATTTGTTTAAAAGCAACTAGTTGACTAAAAACATCAAAACTGTTTCACAGAACTCTCCTAAATGTTTTCCCTTCAAACACCCCCCAACGTCTTATGATCTTCGTTATCGATTACATCGTTGAAACACAATAAATAAACTAAAACAACAATGCACATTGCAAACATTTTTTCTAATTTCCATAGCTATTATACATCCCGACATTGTTGAATGTTGTGCAATGTGCGTTGCTGAGATATTTCGTCTAGTGTTTTCAACACGGTCCGCCACCGTTACTAACACTTATTGACAGCAATAGAAATGTAATTTCTGACTCAAATATGTATCAGATCGCGATTAAATTAATACATTCGTGTCCGGACAAAAATTTACTAAATATAGCCACATCACATTTTGCCGTTACTGTGTTTCAGAAACATATTTTCCAGTAACATTTGCGTAACTTTGCCAATACTCATCAAATCGCCATTAAATGAACATATTCGTGACCGGACAAAACTTTATTAAAATATGGCTATCTCACATTTCACCACCATTTTGTTTCAGAAAAATATGTTACAGTAACTATAGTGTAACTTTGTAACTTTTCAAACGACTTTGCCACAAAACTATACACCTTCAATCCACATCGAGGCTTGTGGATGGTCCAAATTTCAACTTGACCGGACTTTCCGTTCGACCGCTATCGCAAGATTTAAAAACAAAAACAAACAAGCAAACAAACTGAACGAGTGCCATAAGAGTAGAATAGAGACGCTTGCAACACTCACTTACTCGTAAAGTTGCCCCAACGAAAGTATTCTGATGCTTACGACACAGCCGAGTCCAGGGTGACAACTTAATTCTCTACTTCTCTAATTCCTACCATCTAATCCAAACAGATCCATTGGGGATAATTTAAAATCTTCCGTTGGTTACCTGTAAAAGTGGGTGTGGCCAAACCGCCTGTGCACTGGACTAAGCCGAACCGTGTATTTACGAATGTGTGAAAGAACGCCATGTATCTGTTGCTATTTTCTTTCAATTGACGTGGTTGAAAGGGGCAGTAGACAATGACCTGAGATCGGTATACGAATACTTTCCTTGGGACTATTATAGCCAATCAGCGACCGCTGTTGCAGGAGTTTGTCTCGAACGGTTCGCTGATTGGCTACAGCTCCTCGCCTATGACGAAAGCATTGGAAAGGTAGTCGTGTGGCGAGTTTACCCCCCCTTCCCACTTCCCATTTTGGCATTGCACCACCTGCGGTAAGAAGAGAGGTAGCAGCAGAGTTGGAGAGGAAGAAACAGCTGACGGACATACGTCATCCTATGTCTGGACATGAGTTGCAGCGCACCAGACTCAAATCCAGGAAGAGTTTCCTGAAGACAACTGAACCTTTAAAAACAAGCCCGGGGAACCGTAGAGTTGAGATCTGGAGCAACCGAATACCAAGTCCAATAATGGCGTTGACGGAGGAGCCCGCTGCTGGTTTTAAACTCCCATACATCACCTGGAAATCACTCAACAGATTGCGGACAGGAGTGTCGAGATGCAAAGAAAACATGAGGAAATGGGGATTTCTGGAGGATCACGAACCATGTGAATGCAGACAGATTCAGGATCCCCAGCACCTGCTAGTCTGCCCAAATCTAGAGCAGACTTGTACAATAGAGGATCTAATTTTAGCAAATGACAAAGCCATAAAAGTGGCGGATTTTTGGAAATTAGTTGTCTAGAACGGTGTTCCGGACACGGAAACGAACGAACTTCCCATTTAATTATATTCTTTGGTGTTGCTCCATGGGCGAAAATGCGTCCACTAAGTGGCCACTTAGTGTGTTATTGTGGTCGTTAATCTATCACTCATCAAATATATTGGAATAGTACTAAACTTGGAGTAGATTATTTATTATTTATTATTTATTTTATTATTTATTTTATAAACACAACAGAATTACACAATTACAC
>CAMDTW010000272.1:0-21557 GCA_945910005.1 Isoperla grammatica | reverse complement strand
CCACGTGGGGGCAAACATCTTCAGGGGGACAGTGGGGGGGAAAGGACACGGTCTTCTTTTGTCGCCTCTTACGACTAGCACAGTCACTCTGGGCCTATTCTTCCTCGGGCCCAGACGGGCGAAAACACATGAGCATGAATAAGACACGATATCGATAACGAGTACTAGGTAACACTGTATCGCGACGATGGCATTGCAACAAGGATTCGAACCCGGAACACAAGACACCGCGGATCAAAGAACCCGGGGAAATGCAGGATCATGCGGCCGCGCTCTGACGTCATGGTTGTCAAGGTCGAGTACGTGGTAACCTCTCTCTGTGACGTCACAGCTGACCTGTCCGTATTACTGTAACACACGATGATGCTGATTCTTGTTGCTTCACGTCTGTATTATTGCAATGATGCTATGCGAGAAGACGATGAGGGGTGATAGGACCGTGACGATAAAGGACAATTACAAAAAATGCGGATCTAGCCCACATATACGCTTTTGAACTACGCCCCAACCGACAAATAATATTATATTATATACTGACACTCAATCCCATGCTCGTATGTAACAGTAACAGTAGTTTGCTTTATTGTTTTGTAATTCTTCTTTTATTTTATTTCTTTTTACATTATTAATCGCAAAGTTATATTTATTATCATCATCATCATCATTATCCATCGCCGTTTCCTGCTTCTGGCAGGGTCAGCTTTTTGTTATTATCGTTCTTTGTAAATCAGTTTCGTAACTGAATAGGATTGACATGCAAATTAATAGATTGAAGACAGATAGATGGAAAAGAGAGTGGTGAGAGTAAAAAATTACCCTGATTTATTTACATGGGCGTTTGTACACAATGGGTGGCAAACTTGCAATCAAAGCGCAGTGGGAATGATCGTTGGTTACCCTTGTAATAGGGGATGTTTGTTGTCATTGTTTGTCATTTTACTCAATTCAATGGGAACGTTAACTCAATGCTAATATATTATAATTTCTTACTTTAAAAAATCAACCATTAAAGTTATGTGACAATTTTACAAATCATTGTGGCGGGAAAACCTAGACTTCACGACATAGAAGACCAATCAGATAAAAAAATAAAAATTATTATAACTACTTATGACATCTGTGAGGTTTTTAGTATTTTGCCTCTATTACATTTTTATCTCGAGAACATACAATTTCTAAGATATGATGTTATCCACAGAGCGAAGAACAAAATGGCGTCGCTGCTAGTGGTAGTTCTCGCAATGGCCGCCAGCTGTGACGCGCTCAACAAGTTGAAGGTCCTTCATTCGTGGGAGTCAATCGACTACTTATGGCCTTCGCAGCCCACCGACATCTCTCGCGAGGTGATGATACACCTAGGTGAGTGTGATAAGGTCTTAGTGTGGTGATGATAGATCTTGGTGAGTGTGATAAGGTCTTAGTGTGGTGATGATACATCTAGGTAAGTGTGATAAGGTCTAAGTGAGGTGATGATACATCTAGGTAAGTGTGTAAGGTCTAAGTGAGGTGATGATACATCTAGGTGAGTGTGATAAGGTCTAAGTGAGGTGATGATACATCTAGGTGAGTGTGATAAGGTCTTGGTGAGGTGATGATACATCTAGGTGAGTGTGATAAGGTCTTAGCGAGGTGATGATACATCTAGGTGAGTGTGATAAGGTCTTAGCGAGGTGATGATACATCTAGGTGAGTGTGATAAGGTCTTAGCGAGGTGATGATACATCTAGGTGAGTGTGATAAGGTCTTAGTGTGGTGATGATACATCTAGGTGAGTGTGATAAGGTCTTAGCGAGGTGATGATACATCTAGGTGAGTGTGATAAGGTCTTAGCGAGGTGATGATACATCTAGGTGAGTGTGATAAGGTCTTAGTGAGGTGATGATACATCTAGGTGAGTGTGATAAGGTCTAACCGTGGTGATGATACATCTAGGTGAGTGTGATAAGGTCTTAGTGTGGTGATGATACATCTAGGTGAGTGTGATAAGGTCTTAGTGTGGTGATGATACATCTAGGTGAGTGTGATAAGGTCTTAGTGTGGTGATGATACATCTAGGTGAGTGTGATAAGGTCTTAGTAAGGTGATGATACATCTAGGTGAGTGTGATAAGGTCTTAGTAAGGTGATGATGCATCTAGGTGTGTGTGATAAGGTCTTAGTGAGGTAATGATACATCTATAGGTGAGTGTGATAAGGTCTTAGCGAGGTGATGATACATCTAGGTGAGTGTGATAAGGTCTTAGTGTGGTGATGATACATCTAGGTGAGTGTGATAAGGTCTTAGTGAGGTGATGATACATCTAGGTGAGTGTGATAAGGTCTTAGTGTGGTGATGATACATCTAGGTGAGTGTGATAAGGTCTTAGTAAGGTGATGATACATCTAGGTGAGTGTGATAAGGTCTTAGTAAGGTGATGATGCATCTAGGTGTGTGTGATAAGGTCTTAGTGAGGTAATGATACATCTATAGGTGAGTGTGATAAGGTCTTAGCGAGGTGATTATACATCTAGGTGAGTGTGATAAGGTGTTAGCGAGGTGATGATACATCTAGGTGAGTGTGATAAGGTCTTAGTGTGGTGATGATACATCTAGGTGAGTGTGATAAGGTCTTAGTAAGGTGATGATACATCTAGGTGAGTGTGATAAGGTCTTAGTGAGGTAATGATACATCAAGGTGAGTGTGATAAGGTCTTAGCGAGGTGATGATACATCTAGGTGAGTGTGATAAGGCCTTAGTGTGGTGATGATACATCTAGGTGAGTGTGATAAGGTCTTAGCGAGGTGATGATACATCTAGGTGAGTGTGATAAGGTCTTAGTAAGGTGATGATACATCTAGGTGAGTGTGATAAGGTCTTAGTGAGGTAATGATACATCTAGGTGAGTGTGATAAGGCCTTAGTGTGGTGATGATACATCTAGGTGAGTGTGATAAGGTCTTAGCGAGGTGATGATACATCTAGGTGAGTGTGATAAGGTCTTAGTAAGGTGATGATACATCTAGGTGAGTGTGATAAGGTCTTAGTGAGGTAATGATACATCTAGGTGAGTGTGATAAGGTCTTAGCGAGGTGATGATACATCTAGGTGAGTGTGATAAGGCCTTAGTGTGGTGATGATACGTCTAGGTGAGTGTGATAAGGTCTTAGCGAGGTGATGATACATCAAGGTGAGTGTGATAAGGTCTTAGCGAGGTGATGATACATCTAGGTGAGTGTGATAAGGTCTTAGCGAGGTGATGATACATCTAGGTGAGTGTGATAAGGCCTTAGTGTGGTGATGATACATCTAGGTGAGTGTGATAAGGTCTTAGCGAGGTGATGATACATCTAGGTGAGTGTGATAAGGCCTTAGTGTGGTGATGATACGTCTAGGTGAGTGTGATAAGGCCTTAGTGTGGTGATGATACATCTAGGTGAGTGTGATAAGGTCTTAGCGAGGTGATGATACATCTAGGTGAGTGTGATAAGGCCTTAGTGTGGTGATGATACGTCTAGGTGAGTGTGATAAGGCCTTAGTGTGGTGATGATACATCTAGGTGAGTGTGATAAGGTCTTAGCGAGGTGATGATACATCTAGGTGAGTGTGATAAGGCCTTAGTGTGGTGATGATACGTCTAGGTGAGTGTGATAAGGTCTTAGTGTGGTGATGATACATCTAGGTGAGTGTGATAACCAGAGATACGTTTTTAGCGTTTTAGATGCCCAACCGGTGAACATATATTTTTGAAAGTCCTTAATTTTCCATTCGGAATGCAAGAAACCTCCTCATATTCAACGTTTATATGAAAAGAAAAAATAGATGCTCCAAAATACTAAATTTAAAATAATGAATGCGTAATTTAGAGAAAATTAATGATAAAAAGGCGTATCTCTACTGATAGCCCATTACTTTGATGAGAGAGGGATGAATATAGCAGTAGGTTCTGTCTAATAAACTAAAGGGTGTAAGCCAGGGGCGTCACTAGGATTCTGGGATTGGGGGGGCGCAAGCAGAGACGGACTGGGGGGGGGTAAGGGCCCCGTACGGAAAACGATGTTATAGGGGCCCCGGGACTTGGCGAAGCTTTAAGGGGTCTGGGGCGAAGCCCCAGCCGCCGGAGGCGAAAATTTTCAGCCTACTATTTTGTTAGAACGCATATAAACACGTTTAAAAATCGATAAATGATGATAGTTATGTGGAACAACGTGTTGAACTGTGAACACCACTTTCAAAAACGAAATTGATGAAGAAACTTTCCCAACACTGGCAGTTGTATATTTCAAACTATATGGTTTCTCAACCTTCTACAAATATCGACTACTAGTTGTCCACTCGCATCGTGTAATTTGTACTCGTAACGAGTGTTGTAGCCGGGTATGCAGCTGGGTCGGCGGCGAAGCCCCTGCCGCCGGAGGCAACGTCGCCAAAGGCGAAACAATTTTCGGCCCTGCATGATGCTTAGTGGACTAAAACGCGTTTTGAGGCGAAATCCTATCATGAAAAACAATTAAAGTAAAGTCAATATTACACTGATAATTCCTAACGTCATAGGTCTAGGATAGGAGTTCGATCCTGTCATTTGAGAAGTAATCTTATGGCTAGTGCTGCGCTGGATCGGATTTCAGTAGGCGCCGATAGAATATATTGCCACAAAGTTCGCCTTTTTAAATTTTGAACGCTTATAGATACGTGATCAGCCCAATTTTCAGTCAGCTATTTTACGGAAAGTGGCTTTGTAATGACACACGACTTGAAAACTCCTTTATTTCATTTTTACATGAGCCTGTTCTATTATAAATGGGCAAAATGGTACCTTCAGATATAACAAAGTTTACTCGCAAACTATCAAAAGTCACTCTCAAGTAGCGAGCTAGCGAGCAGAAATCTTGAGGGTTCTTGTTTCCTATGAATTTGTCTAGAACGCATATAAACACGTGTAAAAATCGATAAATGATGATAGATGTGTCGAACAACATGTTGAACTGTGACACCACTTTAAAAATTAAATTAAAGAAATTTCCAGCACTAGCATGTTTTATATTTCAAACTTAACTATAAAAAAGTAAGCTCGGAAGAAAGCTGAAATCTTTGTAGTCTAGATGGTCTATATAACTCTATATGTCCCTTTTCACTGACATGAGATACATATTATGCTCTTCTTACTATTGTTTCATAATTTAAGGGGGTTGGGTGGTGGCCCTCAAGGGGGCCCCCACCCGGGGGGGCCCCGTACGGGTTTCCGTAGTTCCGTACCTGCCAGTCCGCCCCTGGGCGCAAGTAACTAGTTGATTGGACTTGCGCGGGCTACACGGGGGCTTCGAAACAGCCTTTACAAGCGATTTGAGCAAGGGAATCATATGGATAATCGAGCGGCCCTAAAAAGGATTTTATACACACACAACTATTTTAGTATACCAGAAGGCTGATTGCATGAAATAATATTATGATTGTCACGGTATATTTGTTATAGTATTTTAATTATTAATTTATAAGATAACAATGTCAGTCATTCCTCAATTACTTTACAAAACATTAGACATTATACTCTAATACGACTTGTCACAAAACTCCATCTAAAGAACATCTGTCAATAAAGTGACCACTGTTTGTGGTACAAAATGTAATAATATTAAATATCTTTCATAAATTATATGCAGGAGATAAATGCTGATTAACGGTTATATTTTAATCAATGAAGGCTTGATTAATTGCCATTAGCATGTCATAATTATTAATGAAATATTATAATATATGTAAGTATTGTTGATCAAAATACTTTTGATCTTCGATTTTTTAAAGAGACAAGCTAGCACTTTAAGATTGGAAATTTAAGCAATAAAATTGATTGAACGAGGAAATTATTGGGGGGGCGCAGATTGCGATTGGGGGGGCGCAGGCCCCCCCCCAAAACCCCCTAGTGACGCCACTGGTGTAAGCAACTCGTCAATTCCATACCCCACGTCATAAATCTTCGTGGCGCTTGGTTCATGGTTAATTGTAGGTATCGTTTCACTTCTAGTTATGTTTGCTATAAGATTAGAAGGGCGGTGAGTTAGTACCTCTCTCGGGACTCGGGAGGAGTGACCGTGAAGATGGCTACCGTTGAGTTCAACGTCTAGGACTGCCGTCTCCATAATTCTATCCGATTCAGTGCCAAACGAAGTACATCAACTATTGAGTGCAGTGTCTCCCTCTCGCGCCACAGGGCCGGATAATCTCGGCTCGGTATTCCTACGAACAATGGCTGAAAGTCTCACTCGCTCAGTTGTGTGCATCTTTAATCGCTGTTTTGAAGAAGGTATTTTCCCAGACAAGTGGAAACAGGCGAACGTAATCCCCCTCTTTAAAGCAGGTAGCAAAGACAAGGCAGACGTCGCGTGCTATCGGCCCATTTCGCTGTTGTCCACCCTGTCAATTGTGTGTGAAAGGGTCATTCACAAGCGTCTCTCGGCATTCACACTACCGCTCATCTCAAAACATCAACATGGGTTCTTGCCCGGGCTATCGTGCCTGTCAAATCTGACAGTGTTGCAACATCACGCTTGTGACGCCATCGCTGACGGCTCACAACTTGATGTTGTTTACATTGACATCGCCAAAGCATTTGACACTGTCAGTCATAAACTCCTCATCCACAAGCTCTCCGACCGTTTCAACATCCATGGTAGCTTTCTGTCGTTGTTGACAAGCTTCTTGTCAGGGCGTACGCAGCGTGTTGTTGTCTTCATGGCTTCCAGTCCTGTCAGGGGTGCCGCAAGGCAGTGTTCTTGGGCCCCTCTGCTTCACGCTGTTTATGGACGACCTCGCCGACGCAATAGCCTCCATCAACTGCGAAATGCTCCTCTACGCCGATGACTGCAAGTGCAAGCTGTTTGCCAGGGTCAAAACCCTTGTGGATGTGGAGACACTTCAACGTGCATTAGATATAATCTCAGTGTGGTGCCGTGAGTGGGCTCTGAAGCCAAATCCAACGAAGTGTACTGTAATGACTGTGTGCTTAAAGACATATCCTTTGGTGGCATCATATGTTGTTTCAGGTCACCAAATAAAGCGTGTGGAATCTCAAAGAGATCTAGGTGTGATTTTCGACACAAAGTTTAGTTTTAAAACACACATTGAGAAGGTTGTTTCGCGCGCCATGTCCCTGGTAGGGCTGCTGTATCGCTTCACCGAAATACGCAGCACGGAGGCGCTAAGGGCTTACTACACTGGCTGCGTATTGCCGGTGATGGAGTATTGTTGCCCTATTTGGGGCATGGCGGCGAAAACAAACCTTAAACGTCTAGACCGTGTCTCGTCTTTCTTTGCGGCTATTGTTAAGCACAGGGTCACGCATTTCCGAGAAACTGACAAAGGAACTATCCTGAGCTCTCTTGGAATACAGCCCTTAGAAAAACGGAGATGCTTGCATGACATGCGTTACTTAAATAACATTTTGACCGGCCATATAAGGTCCAGTGAACTTGTTTCTCTCTTCCACTTACATGTTCCCTCCCGAAATACTCGTCTCAATCACATCTTTCACCTTTCCACCCCTAGAATCACTCTATTACAAAGATCATTATCACACCGCCTTCCTTCTACCTTCAACAAATTTTCTTCCGATTTAACTCATCTTGATATATTTTCCCCGCCGAATGTATTTCAAAATGATATCAAATTAGCCGTAAGCAGTCATTATAAGACCCTTAATCCATCCCCTTATTGTTCTTGTGTTGTGTTGTCTTGTTTTGTTATGTTTGTTTTGTTTTGTTTTTGTAAGTTGTTATATGTTTCAACATAAACTGGCATTTGCTGTATTTGAAACTTTGAGAATAAATAAAAAAAAAAAAAAAAAAATATGTAAGAAATTATTAATAACACAATAAAATACGTTAACAGTTACAATTTCCTCCGCCAGGTCTCTTCACCCCCGGCAAATCCATCCCCTTCGACGTTGACTGGTGGAACGGCCGCATCTTCGTGACGACGCCCCGCATCACCCCGGGGATACCCGCGACCCTGTCGACGGTCTCCCCTTACGGCGACGAGCGCAACCCCGTACTGCACCCCTACCCCAACTGGAGCTGGCATCGACCGGGCGAGTGTAACGGTTTCACCTCCGTTTACCGAATCCAGGTGAGAGAATCATTGTCTTGTGAATAAGCTTATAATGAGCTTTAAATAAGCTCGGGTATTCCATTCCAATAGTAAATATATGATGAGCTCAAACTATAAATTCAAGAATACCAATAGATAGTATAGGCAGCCCGTCTTCCAGCAACCTCTGGCTAGGTCAGGAGGTGGATAGGTGACCACTCTCCTCTGAGACAATATAGTTACCGTTGGTTAGAGTGGATTGGAGGGTTCGAAAGCTTGTGTAACAGCTTCGTTCTTCTCGTCAACTGCTCGGCAGTCCAGGTTAGTGGAGAAACCTACACGACTAGTCAAAGTTACATCGTCCCTTCGGATGGGACGTAAAGCCGATGGTCCCTTTGGTACTTTTCGACAGGAGTAGGTTACGTGCCGGTACCAGGCTTCCCCTTCTCCCTTCCTCTTTATCATTCATCAGTCATCACGCATCAAGCTAAAGTGGACATTGGTGCCCTACACTGGCCTTAATTGTTAACTGTTGGGCGGATCTATGGACCCTGTCGACGGCGTCCCCCCCCCCTCCCCCTTCCCTACTCCAATTGGAGCTGGCATCGTCCCGGCAGCTAACACATCGCTTTGTGGAGACCAGTGCAATAGATTCTACTGCGGGCATTATAGGAACAAGATCTGATAGTCGGTATGTTATGGGAACTAAGACATTTTAGCTTATCCTTATAGTACACACCGGTCCGCGATGGCTAAAACGGTTGGGCAAAGCTCAAAACGTATACCATCTAGACCCGTGGATTAGATCCTCGCATAATTAAGGCATGTTTGTTTAAAAATTGCTCTGCAACTTCATCTAGCTATCACCCCTCATCGTCTCGAATAACATGATTGCAATAATAGTGACGTAAAGCAAGAATAATCCTCATTGCAGTAAACAGTGTGAGTCTAAAGTCTCTCGGTATAAGTTATCGGGTCGTGGTCGCAGACGTGAACTGTTCTCAGAAGAGACGATCACTCCACGCGTGCTACTTTAACAACAACTCAAGTCGGCGCTCGATACCTGCGTGTAATTCTCCTGCTGAGTGGTGTGAAGTAGCCTCATTTGGGATGCTCCTGTATATTACAACATTCGCGCCGATAGTATCACTTTAAAGCAGATGCAGGGAACGAACTGTAGGGTTGGTACTCTATCCCATGACGTCAAACATCTGTGACGAAAGCATCCGACAACTTTTCGTCGAGATGCGTGTAAGGTGGTTATCGCGAAGGTGAGCTGTGGGGGGTATGGTACGTGAATCAGGATGCAACTAATCTCAAGACAAGTTTAAATGTTATTGAAGATGTTCGTTTATTATCAACACCATCGGCTCACTAATCATAGACCAAGCTACTCCGACAAAAATGGTCTTGTTTCGATGATAAGCTTGCTTTGGAGTAAAATTTTCAGCTTTTCCTGATGTGACCCTCTTTACGTCAACAACCGAAAACTACGTACATAATGGTATAGGTTGTTTCAGGACTAAGTTTCAACCGACTTTGTAGACTTCATCGAGTTGTGGAAAACCTTTCAGTCAGTATGACTGTGGCGGGAACCAATCTGTCAACTTAAGAGGAAGACGATTGATTCGAAGGGATCTGTGGTGAACAGCGAGTGGAGTTGTGGAGGAAAGAAGTAGACTCTTCGACTGGAAGCATTGGAAGCATGAATCAACCCAAGCCACACCTAACCTAACCACACAATGAAAAGAAGTATGTTGCCAAAGTTGAACATTGCTAATATGGGTGCTTAAAGTGTTGACTGTAGAAAATGGCCATCGGTTTACAAATTGTAGCATCACCTGGAGAAGAAGCTTGAATGTGGAATTAGAGCAAAGAGGAGAAACGGTGACGTCACTAATCACCTGTTGCATGTTACAGGTCGACGAGTGCGGCAACCTGTGGACAGTCGACACTGGCAACGTAAACATCCTAGACTCCCTCAAGTACATCTGTCCAAAACAGATCCTCGTCTTCAACTTGGACACAGACAAACTAGTCCTACGTCATCGTTTCCCGGGCAACGTTGTCAAGGAGGACTCCGTTCTGACCACCATCGTCGTAGACGTGCTCGGCGACAAGAAACTCTGTCGCAACTCCTTCGCGTACATCGCCGACGTGACAAACTACGGTCTGGTGGTCTACGACGCACACCGCGACAAGTCTTGGAGGATCATGGCTAACAATTTCCATCCGATACCGTTCTTCGGACACTTCGACATTTCCGGGTCCGAGTTCGACTCCATGGACGGTCTGATCGGACTCGCTCTGTCTCCGAAGAAGACCTCGAGGAAACTCGCCCGCACGCTCTATTACCACAGCTTTGCCTCGAACACGGAGGGGTACGTCTCCACGCAGATTCTGCAGAACGACCGACTCTTCAGCGTGAACGGCAGCATGAGATCGGGCACCATGAAGCAGTTCAAGACGTACCCGTACACGCGGTTCGCGCAGGCGTCCACTCAGGCCATGGACAGCAACGGGATCCTCTACTTCAGCGAGCTATCGAAATCGACTCTCTATGGATGGAAGTCCACAAAGGACTACGGTGGTTCCAACATAATCGGCATCGAAAAGGACGTCGATAATTTACAATTCGTCTCCGGTATCAAAGTGGTTAGAATGGCGAGTAATAAAAAGGAGGAGGTTTTGGTGTTGACGAATCGTTATCAGAAGAAACTGGATGGGTCGTTGGACAGTAAGGTCGTCAACTTCAGGATTATGAAAGCGTATACAAGTGACTTGGTCGCAGGAACAGGATTAGCGTAGCTCCGACTTCGGGTGTTGCAATAGTAAGTTGAGCATCGACATTTAAAACAGATCACATATTTGATGATACGAACACTTCTTCTTAGTTTAAAGTAATGGGTAAATACTAGAAATTGAATCCACAATCCAGTTTTAGAGATAATTCACGTCCTCCAGTTGTTGGAGGGCGTAAGGGGAGGGGGGGGGATTTGCCCATTGACTCGAGTAAATAGTTAAAATAGTGATGAATCCAAAACTCTTACACCGGGAGAGCCGGTGGAGGTGAATCCCTCCACGTGGTGACCGGTTCCCGCAAAGAGAGCTCTCGTGCCTTCATCGCATTTCTTCTTTTAAACTTTAACATTCTTCTTCTACCTACTTGTCAGCTCTCTTTGGGTTCATAACGCCCCCCAATCCCTCACGTCCCCAACAAAATTCCTTAAGTGACGACCCTGGCCACTTACAGAAGTGTGTTTCATTTTCTGGAGTTCTACTCACTACCTCCTTCGTTGGTATTTTATTTCAACTAATAATAGTAATTAATCATGACATACAGACACCGACTAAACTCAATTTCTCTAAAACATTGTTTTTTGTTGTAAGAAATAACCCAGGTAGGATTCAGTGAGTGGATTAACAATGTGGTGTGGTTGTGTGCTTACAGGTGGACGAGTGCGGTCGGCTCTGGGTTCTAGACACGGGCAGGATCAACACAGAAACCGAGAACCCCTCCCAGATATGTCCCCCTCAATTCCTCATCTTCCAGTTATCCACCGACAAACTAGACACCCAATACCGCTTCCCGGCCGCCGTTCTAAAGCCAGACTCCCTTCTCACCGCCTTCGTCGTGGACGTACGCAGCATCGGCCGCACCTGCCTCATGTCCTTCGCGTACATCGCCGACAGCACCACCTACGGCCTGATCGTGTACGACAACCGACGCTCGCGATCCTGGCGGATAGAAGCGAGCAACTTCCATCCTCTCCCGGCATTCGGCGCGTTCAACGTGAGCGGCTCTGAGTTCGACTCTATGGATGGTATCAACGCCCTCGCGCTGTCGCCGCAGTCGTCCAACGATCACCGTCTTCTTTACTACCACAGCTGGGCGAGCAATACTGAGAACACAGTGTCCACGGAGACGCTAAAGTACGAAGCTCTTTTCGATAGCGGTCCGATCTCTGCCGACACCAAGACGGAGTTTCAAACGTACTCCAACACGCGTAAAGGTCAGGCTACCGTCATGGCCGTCTCTAGAGCAGGCATCATGTTCTACGGCAATGTCAACACCTCGGGAGTCACGTGTTGGCACTCTAGAGACGATTTCTGTCGGCATAACTTCATCGACGTTGAACAGGACGCGGATAAGCTGACGTTTGTGTCGGGTATCAAGACGGTGAGGCGGAAAGATGGGAGCGAAGAGCTTTGGGTGTTGGCCAATAACTATCCGAAATACAAACTGAATACCTATGATGCGACGAAGATCAATTTCCGGATAATGACAGCGACGGTGGGTTCGATGGTCAGCGGAAACACCTGCCAAAGTGGAGGTTCTGCTTAATAATGCGCAACAAGTTGTTTTTGATCATTGCACTTGGCTTATGTTGCTATACTTTTCATGCCTAGCTCATGTCAATACCGCTCTGTCAAATGTCAAGGCCAAGTTTTGCTTCTGTGTGTGGCCATGTTTGTTCAATATAATGAGAAACTATTAATTGGACGTCCCACTATTCATTAATCGAAATGGATTGGAACCAATTATTTTTTTCCACAGTATAATCTACGAAACGTGTACGTGGATGAGAAATAAAGACCCATAACTACATTGTATACAAAAAAATTAGTATGCATTAGAGTTGTTCGAGTAAAAACGTGTACTCACCTACCCTTGATTTACTTATGTATGTATATCAGCTATGTATGACACTCCAAAGATTATAAGGAAGCCACCAATGAAAGTTCCGTCAAATCCGCCCAGTTAGTTTTGAGATCATGTAATACAAAGTATAGATTAGGTATTTCCTACCTCAATGTTTGTTCTTGTTATTCGGTGGTGTTGTTATTTATTTATTTATTTATTTATTTGTTGTTTAATTGTAAGCTGTGTTACATAACTTTAAAATATAACATTTATATAATATTTATGATTATTGATTACCATTGTGGATTGTGAATATTATTGTTAGTATTTGTTTACCCAAAAGTGTACCATGGATGTGACTGTAAAGAATCAAATGGGAGATTGAGCAAGCAGAGCTGTGCGTCATGTCATAGTCATAGTCATAGTCATAGTCATAGTCATAGTCATAGTCAAATAGTCAGTCACAGTCACAGTCATAGCCAGTCACAGTCACAGTCACAGTCACAGTCACAGTCACAGTCACAGTCATATTCATAGTCCCAGTCCCAGTCCCAGTCCCAGTCCCAGTCCCAGTCACAGTCCCAGTCCCAGTCACAGTCACAGTCACAGTCACAGTCACAGACACAGTCACAGTCACAGTCACAGTCACAGTCACAGTCATAGTCATAGTCATAGTTCTACCCACTGATGGTTTCTGTGATTAACAAACAGGAGGCATGATTAAAGAACTGACCGCAACAAGAAAAACCGCCTCGTCAGCTCCCTTCTGATATCCCGTAATGACCACAGCATGTGGACTCGAGGTAACTAAAATATCCACCTACCGTTAGCCATTACTGTAATAATGTAATTTGTTCCTTTGACTACGTAAACTTAGTTGATTAATTTATTATCCGGAATTAAATGTGATAGACGTTTAACATTTGTGGCGAAATATTTATCAATCGCAACTATTCATGAGGAAATTTATTTCATAAACATTTACAAAGTACAAACTGACGAATAAGTCCCTTTATAAAACAAACAATAAATACAAAAGGAACATTTGAGTTACATAATTAATTACGAATCGTCATGATAACGGTTTCCCGTATATGCGAGCGTCGAACTCGAAGCCATCTTCCGGCTGGGTCAGCAGGATGGTTGGGTAGGGTGACTAACCTCTCCTCCGAAACACTTGTATAAAAAAAAAAAAAAAAAAAACGTTGGTTGTGTGAGGAGATTATGTGTGGGATTCGAAAGCGTTTATAACAGTTTAGTATTTCTCGTCAACTGCTCGGCAGTCCTGTTCCGTGGAGGAACCTTTGAATGTCGGTACCTTTGTATTTTGTAAGTTTCATTATTTTTAGGTCTTCGTACTGTCAGGTTAATCATTTTTCTTTTTTCCCCGTATTATTGTATATGTTTTTAAATTTTGTATTATTATATAATTTTTTTAAGTTCATTGTTATATTTAGTTTTTACTGTTTATAGTTACTTTTAGTGCGAGTTGTCAGTCACTCCTTGTGTTTGGACCCGTGCTCTTTTCTTCCAACCTCTATTTATCATATCGTATGAATAGAAATATTTAATAAATAAAATTAAATAATAAATAAATATAACGTACGCGAGAGAATATAGGTCAATGAAGTCGGTCCCGCAGACCATCTGTTGTATCGACCGTAAAGTAGTGACCGGCAAAACGTTGACCGCCAGAGGCCGACACAGTAGCGAACTATGTCGGTATTGCAGCTTACTGTCCGTTCCGTCAATGAACGTCAATGAACACAGACAGCTAACTACTCTGTGAATTTGTTATTCTGTGGTTAAACATGAATATCAATATGAATTAAAATCAGTCTTGTTTACTAAGTGTAAGACTCTGTGATTTCATTTCATTTCATTTCATTTCATTTCATTTCATTTCATTTCATTTTACAAAAAAAAAAACAATATAGCAATCATTACGGTTGTCATTGTAGAAACCAATTAATTATTAATTCTGTAATTGGCGTCTAAAATAACAACCGTACGGATTAAAATATTTTATTTTGTGTCCAGTTTTTAGTTCTCTCGAAACTAGATTTTAGTTAGTAACCACTTTTTTCAATATCGCGTTGCGTTCTCAATATATTAATAAAACAAACACGTGGTTTTAACAGTGAGACTACCCCTAGAACAGCTCTTAGTCGAAGTGGAGAAAGGAATAAGGCGAGTCTAGTGTGACAGTAGCCAGGGGCGTAGCCAGGATTTTTGTTCGGGGGGCGGATTACTATTTCCGAAAACGAGGTAACGTGGATAAGCTGGGGTCTGGGGCGAAGCCCCAGCCACCGGAGGCAATTTCGCCGAAGGCGCACATTTTTTTGAAGGCTGTTAATTTTAGGTGCCAAAAACTAGTTTTAAGGCGAATTTGATTCGTAGTTTGCTAACTTTTAGATGTTGTGTAAACGTTTCCTCAAAACCGGAATTTTTGTCGTCCAGGTAGCGTGAAGTCGGGACACGGGACATTCTCTTCAAAAACGGGACTGTCCCAGTCATTCCAGGATGGGTGGTAACCCTTAAAAAACATTGGCGAAGGGGGGGGGGGGGGGGGGGGGGGGGGTGGGAGCGGCTGGATGTATGTTTTTCCAGTAGCACACAATAATAAGCAGTCATTGTACACCGAAGATGGCCGAAGTGGAAGGAAGGAGCCCGAAGGGTGGATGGACTCCGACCTGGCTATCTCAGGAGACGCTCGCAAGGCAGTGGGTGACCGTCGCCCCCCGCCCCCCCCTCGTGTGTATGTATCACCCCCATGTACAATATCGTTACCGGCAATAGCTACGTCCCAGAATTCATCTGATTACTAATCTCACTCGGCCAACAGTAATACAAGTATTTCGATATATTCATACTGGATTGCTTTTTTCATTTACCGAAATCAATTTAGTAATAGTTCAATTCTATTTGATATTCTCTCCATTTACGAAGCAAACAAAAATATAATTAGTGTTATTTTTATTATGTCCTGGCGTCACGGTAGGTAATTAAAGATTACTTGTGGGGATGAATTCTGGAATAATGTCACATCATCGCAACATGAACATTTATCAGAACATTAATTTTGTTTTTCAGAAAATTTGTTTTTTGTTTTTTGATTCTTTTGTTCAATATGTTAATAAAATAGTTGCGGGTTAGTCCACCACGTCCTACGTTTCAGGAACCTTGTGGTCCCTATCCTCAGGGCGTCGAACCCAGTTGGAGTTCGACGATGAATGAACTGTAAAGAAATTCCAGATGACAGCAACAATCATCAACTGTACAGAAGAAATGCTAGATGACAGTAACAATGAACTGTAAAGAAATTCCAGATGACAGCAACAATCATCAACTGTACAGAAGAAATGCTAGATGACAGTAACAATGAACTGTAAAGAAATGTTACGTCGCCGGCTTCCACATCAAAAGGAGCCACAGCACAGAGAAACATGTGTCACCACCTACACAGAGCATTTTAATGAGCTTCTGTTACACGTTGGCTGTGTTCGCTTTGTGACCGTCACTGAGGCTTATCGGTAATTTGTATGACGCGCGTTTGTCCAGTGGATCCCTCCCCCCAAACTAAAAACAAATCGAAGTGTTGACTATTCAGGAAATTCATGTACGTTTTGTTCAGAACGTATAGAGTATTATAACAACTTGTTTTTAATAATGTACTCATTTTATTATTTCACAGTGGTTATTATTAATGTATCTCACATTACTTGAATCACATTGCTCACTATAAGACTCACTTCAATTATATGGCCAATTATATGGCCTGTAATTGCTCAGTCTTTATGAGCGAAACATATTGTTAATCAGTATTCACCTAGGGAGGAGGGACCCTCTCTAAGTATCCATATAAAACTATTGATACCTTCGCTATTTTACTTTTTCGTCTTCTCCTAGAGCAATACATACACATGCATGTCATCTTCATCAAATTGGCGTTCATCAAGTGGCAAATTTGGAGCCAGCCCTTTTGTATCGTGACTTTTTCTTCTTCAAATATAATAACTATTTTCAAGAACACAGAATATGTCTACTAATTCGAAATTTTAATCCAAACTCACGTGGTTTAAGCCAAGAGCTGAACATGGGGTAGCATTCAGTGCTACTAACCCTCCAGCAAGAAGCTTTCAACGTGAGAGCCGCGTGGTTTGAACGGTGGACAACATTCTAGGGGGGGGGGGGGGGGGGAGAAAGGGGGGGCTCTCCAGCTCAACGCAATGCTGGAATAGCATCGCGTGGGTTTGCACGACATGATAGCTGCGGTGATGAATGCTACCCTCTGTACACCCACCCATCAACCCATCAACCTGTTTGTTCAAAGCAAGTGATACATGGGAGCAATGATATCGAACTATAGAAGCAAATCCTGTTCTCGGTATGCAAATTGCCCGTCTGTTTGTCCACAATGAGCAGCATTATGGACGCTATAGCTAAACGGGAGTAAAGACACAACCACAATTGACGGCATCGTAATTGTAATCGGGATCGCAATTGTAGAAAATATGATTAGCCATTACGTCGTTACAATTTTCTTGTGGAAGAACCGAGTAAGTTAACTCTTTCACGATTTCCGGATTACGATTACAATCACGATGCCGTCAGTTGTCGTTGAGCCTTAAAGTCCTAATCACAATAATTGACGGCATCGTGATCGTTATCGTAATCCGGACTCGTGAAAAAGTCTACTACATGGTTCTTATGGCGCTGTTCACAATAAAATCGTAATGTCGTAATGATTATACGCGTGAGAAAATGTACGATTGCGATCCCGATTCCGATTACGACAATCTTGTAGGGCTAAGGCTGCAAACAATGTTCGTGACGTCACGTGCATCTCAAGAATAGACTGTGACTTTTGACAACCATGCATTCATATACACCTGGCAACCTCGCCGAAACAACAAGAACAACAACAATATATTATAAATTTACTGAGGCTTTCATAAACTGATGTACTGTAACAGACCTCCATGAAGTTGGTCCCTCACATTTGCCCCATACATTTTTTTTTTATTTCAATCGTTAGAACTTCGTTTGATCCCGTTTGATCCGTTATTGTTTTCGTTTGAACCCTTTCGATCACGACGCTATGGCGTCGTGTTTATGTGAGGGGCCAACTTCACGCTGGCCCCTCACATGGGCCGAAACACGAATTTCTCAACGCCAATCGTTAGAACTTCGTTTGATCCCGTTTGATCCGTATAATAATTCGTTTGAACTCGTCAACCTACGGCGTCGCGACGCTTTCAATATTTTAGTCTGGCCCCTCACATTTGTCCTATTCAACATGATGTACAGACCAATATTATTATAAAAGTATGTTCACTCGATCCATGCGCGTATGCAAAAAGAATGATCAACGCCCCCCCCCCCCCCCTCTTAACTGTAGCAGGAAAGAATTCGTCTCTACATAAGCCACGTCTGAAATATTCTAATTCCTCATCTCCTCTCGGCTCAAGTCTTACCTCATCCGTACGCGAAACTTTTGATTTGTTTTCTACGAGTTCTAAAAAAAAAACAAAAAAAAACCCAGATATAAAATACCATGAAAGTTCTTTTGCACGCGAATAAATTATTACCCCCATAATGCATTGCACGTATAGGTGATTTACTCCACTCATTTATACACACAAGTTAGCATTACAAACACGAAACTATCGCGGACCTACCGGAAGAAAGACGGATGTGAGTCGAGTCAGCCATCTTGTGTGTGAAAAGATTAAAAACAATCGACCGTGCTGCTGTATGCGGACTCGTATGGAAATACCTCGGGCTGTGGTGCATTAATAGTTGATGCCCGCCAACCTCACATCCTAGGTTTGTATTTTAAATATTACAGCGGGTGGGTTGAGACGGATGCTCGGCTAACAATAAACACAAGCAGCTTGCCTTCACTTCACTTATTTAACCCCGTTTTAGTCCGTCTGGTGGAGTTTTATTGGGCAGGGCTCAAGTTAAGGTCTCGGCGGGTTCGTCGATAAGATAGTCTGGGGAGTGTTGTACAATTAGCATTCACGATCACTTAAATGCCCATTTACTTAAAAGGTATCCCATGCTACCAACTTAAGTAACAGCTAACTTAACCGCTAACTCAAACTAAAGAAATTTTCAAACTCGGAACTTTATCATAATGATGGACCAATCAGAGAGCAGCCTCATACGAAATGTTACGATCATGACCGAAATAACTAGATAATATTGATATCCAATAATCCGATAAGTTATAATCAAAATAATTCGTTTCTTACAATAACTGCTAATAAAGAATCATTGTAATAACTCATGTAATAACTGTACGATTGAGGTCATGGTTACCACATTTGATCCACATTATTATTTATTTGTGTATAGACGTAAAGACCATCATAATATTATTGAATTGAAATAGATTTGATAAAAATGTATTTTGACTTGGAAAATCCAAAGCCCTGAATTACTTATGACACTTTTAACATAATTTGAAAGTATATCCATATACAGAAGTGACCCCAGCAGAACTATTTTCACTACTCTGTGGTTTTTGGAGCGGTCCGTCGTTCATTGAACGTCGATGTTTTTAGAATGTCGTTTTAAAATATATTCATCAACGATTCTGTAAGGGAAATAGTGAAGTTTGTTGTCGGTGTATCCGTCCATATTGTTGTTTACCTTGACTGTCGTGAACGTGGGTTCAAGAAGGAACTCTAACGAACGCAAACAAACAGAGCTAGGCCGCCTGTGAGCTCTATATCACCATCCCCCGTCTTGACGCGCCCATTTACCGAGCGATTCCGTAAATATTTCAAGACGCAGCCCTAGATTAAATTGGATCTAATTGAAATACTGAGCAATTGAAAGTGGGAATGCTTCTTTCTTATACCTCGACTCAATTGAGTTGGTTCCACTTCAAAACATAAACTCCGTCGAGGTGTTGGTTTATTTACAACTGACACAACACTGTGGGTAACAAATGCACCTTACACAATTGTGTTTTTTCTTTTAGTGTCGTCTCGACAAAATGGTTTGTTCGTACGAAATGCACGAATAAAATATATTTATTTATTAATTCTGTACATTTTTTAAGAATGAGACTGACAGATAGGTACGGGGGGCCACGTTATGTTATGTACAAGTGCTAAAGAAAGAACTAAAAGGAAGAAGGATTACGAAAAAGAAAGAAGAATTGCGTCTTCAATATATGGAAATAATATACTCATAGATCCCACGTGATTATAAAATAAAGTTATCAATAACTGATGGAAGATTATATTAAACTAAGCGTAAACTACTACGATACAAAAGAAGCTTTCGATTTTCCCAAGCTTATACCTTTGTGGTCCAATTTTTAGTACGTTTAAGTGTTGTCATATTTTGATCGGTTTTATGGAGCAAGCTGCTCCCGGAATCTTTCATTAATCTTTATCTTCCTTTTTGGAATTTTTACTACGTTGGTCTGCTTAATTTATTTTATGTTCCTTCCTTTCGTCTTTGTTTCCATTGGTTGTAATGTTAAATACTTTAATCCATCCTCTTACAAACGTTTGTTTCTGATTCTAGTATTAATGTATCTCTAATCTCTTATCTAATTTATTATTACTTAATTTAAATTCTTGGTAATTTTCAGTTATTTAGTAGTATTTCTTTATCGTGTCGTTTATGTTTTCTATGACCTATTCTATTGCGTTTGACTTTATTCCTACAGTTTCCCGCATATAACCTGTCTGTTATTTCTTAGATGCAGACATGTTTCAGTTACATTTTTACTATTCGCGAATATCGCGATTAATTTTTAATCTAATACCTGAAACATGATCGATAACATTAAAATGTGAACCAGCATAACAGTCACGTAATTGCATTTCCACCGTCTGAACCTAGTTTCCATTTCATGAAATATTTATGGTAGCAATCGTGTAGTTATTCGCCGGCAAGTTCGTTTGGGTTTCTTGAGTTCGGTGCCAACAAAAGACTAAACCTAAAAATAAGTTTCCGCGAGATTTGAAATGGTGGAACTTATTGTACCACTAACTCCCCGGGTGCATAACACAAGTTATAGCGAATTGCGACTTGCGAGACAATCTACTTGTATAGTTGAAGGAAGCATTACACTTACAGTACCGCCCTCATTCACGTATTATTGCAGACTATTAGCAGTAAATTTAGCGCCCGCTTACCCGAACACCGCATACTTATCCGTCACAGATAGCGGTGGCTCAGCGGTAAGACGCGATACTCTAATTCGGGAGGTCGCCGCCGATAATATGAATAGTTGCCCCAACGAAAGTATTCTGATGCTTACGACACAGCCTAGTCCAAGGTAACAAGTTAATTTTCTACTTCGCCAACTCCTACTATCTAATCAAAACAGATCCATTGGGGATAATTTAAGACCTTCCATTGGTTACCTGTAACGGTGCGTGTGGCCAAACCGCCGATGCACTCAACTAAGCCGAACCATGCATTTATGAATGTGTGAAGGAACGCCAGGTATCTGCTGATTTTCTTTTTCTTTTTTTCGCGGTTGAAAGGGGCCAGAAGACAATGACCTGAGATCGGTTTGTAAATACTTTCGTTGGGAATAGTATATTATATTTTCCAAATACAAAGTTATACACACTATTTTATTTTGCTTATCAATCTTTGCAATTGATTATAATTATAGGCCGTGCTGTCTCAATTTTCAATACAAAAATGTATCGATTTTGGTCCGGTTAGAAAAGCCCCTCAATTATTTTTATTCCCCCCCCCCCCCCCCCCAGACAACTACATCTCACAATCCGCACAATTCAATTGGCTGCAAAAGACCAGATTTTTTTTTGGGGGGGGGGGGGGGGGGGGGGGGCTGAAAAGAAAATGTTGGGGT
>CAMDTW010000271.1:0-40000 GCA_945910005.1 Isoperla grammatica | reverse complement strand
AACTTCCCCTATTTTTACTATTAGTTTCCTGTTAAACAAATAATTTTCAAACCACGCTAATACTTTACCCCTCACACCTATTCTGTCCAACGAATCTATAAGTATTCTGTGGTCAAGAGTGTCGAAAGCCTTCTTAAAATCAACAAACATACATAAAATATGAAAGTTGTCATTTAACTTAGAGTTAACTAAGTCAGAGAATTTTTCTAACAAGTCTACTGTGCTTTTTCCTTTTTGAAATCCATATTGCTCTCTGTTAATGATATTAAATTTAGTCATATAATTTATTAAACAGTCAGCCACATAACGTTCTAATATTTTTTCAATACTTGAGAGAATGGCAATAGGTCTGTAATTTTTATAATCTAGATGATCGCCTTTTTTATAGATAGGTCTAATGATTGACACTTTTAGTGTATCAGGAACCACTCCCTCCTTTAAAGACAGATTTATAAATAATGCAATTACTGGACTTATTTCATGTACAATATTTTGCAGGTCTCTCATTCTAATACCATCAATGCCAGCCTGTTTATCGCTATTCATACTGTTTATTATCTCAGTGACTTTATTTACGCTAATAGGAGGAATATACATTGACTGTATCTGCCGTTCACCACCGCCTATCGTATCGTTGACCACACATCGGATGTCACAACGGTGAATTATATTTTCAATATCTTCAACAAATGTACTTGCAAAGTTGTCAACTACATTATGAATTGTGTCACCTTTGCCGAGATATTTATGTATTACTTCCTCTACTGTGTTCTGCTTTTTCTTACCAACCAGATTATTAATATTTTGCCACGTATCCTTTATACTATATCTATTTCTTTCTATTAAATGTTGATAGTATTGTCGTTTCCTTTCTACTATTTTTTTGTTTACATTATTCCTAAGAATAGTGTAGCTTTTCTTATAAACACTTTTATAAACCGATAGCTGTGAACATTTTTTCCATTTTTGAAATGCATTATCTCTTTCCTTTAGTAAGCCGAGTAATTCTTTTGTCATCCAGCTTTTGTTAACTCTTTGTTTTCTTGTAGAATGTTTAGAGTATGTCGCCTTTCCGTACGCTACTTTAAAGTTACAATATATCGCGTCATATAAAACATTACAATTATTTGCTACTAATAAATTCCCCCATTTGATACCTTTTAAAATACCTAATAGTTTTCTCTCGTCAATACACATTTTTAGAGGTGCTGCTGACTGTTCTCCAGTGTTATTTTCCCCCATACTTGTCGATATAAGTACTAAATAGTGATCACTGATTTTCGTCGTATAAACAGCTGACTTTACATTTAGGTCAATGCCCCGTACGTAAACATGATCTAAACATGTACTACTAAGCCTATCATTCACAATCTCTTCCCGTGTCGGTTTAGTGATGCATTGAATGAATCCGTTGGTTGCCAACATCGCCTGATAAAGTTGGACTTTATCATCTCGGTAATCAAGTGTATCAATGTTAATGTCACCCAAATAGATACAATATTTGTTTTTGTTTTCCTGCCAATAAGTTTCTATTTCATTTATATAATCTACCTTTGTGCTGTAACCAGGTGGTCTATAAACACATAACAACGATATTATCTCATTTTCCACAGTCAATTCGCCAGCAATACCCTCAAAATTATTAAATAACACTTCTCTTTTTTTAAATGTTATGTTGTTATTTACAAATAACATTAACCCACCACCCCTCTTATTAACCCGTAATTTACAAAAACGAGTATACCCTTCGAGATGAAACAAAGAACATTCTTCCAACAAATTCACTTCACTGAGAATTAAAATATGAAATTTTTTAACTTGGTCCTGTAAGGCAATTAGTAGCTCATCCCAATTCGTGTTGATTGATCTTATATTTAGGTGTAAGGCAATAATTCCACTACAATTTTTATAACACCAGCCATTTAAGTCATCTGTAATTTCACATTCAATTTCTTCCCAATCATTATTTATTAAATCCATACATACGAGCGATTTACTCTAATTGATCAATGTCAGCTGCTGTTTTTATTTTCAACACTTCAGGCGTATGCTCGTCTTTTCGTACAAATATATTTCCTTTACGAAACCAAACAAACTTGTACCCAGTCACTTTAGCCCTCTGTTTAGTGAGCCAAAAAAGATTACGATAGTGTGGGGATAAATGTTCACTAATAAAAATGTTCAGATCTGCTCCACGTACTACGCCCTGAAGGATGTTAGTGTTTTTAATAGCGTTGGTTTTCTTCGCAATCAAGATTTCGTCCCGTTTTTTTCGGGACACGAGCTGCACTATAATCTTGGGGGGGTAGTTCTTATTCCTTGTAGGAACTCTGTGCCTATCCTCCTACATGCCTATCCTAGCCTACGCTAGGGCTACGGTCGGAGACATTAACTAGGCCTAGGTCTAAATCAGTAAATATAATAGTATAGGCCTATAACCTGTGATTAGGCCAACGGTTAAGCTAAGCTCAAGACCTAGGGTCTAAAGCAAGACCATCCCTGCTTGAACTATCAGTAAAATATTTTGGTGATATTACTAAAATGTTAATGATATCATCAAGTGCTATGGTAATATCATTAAGTGTTATGGTGATATCAATAGAGCCGTGGTGATATCAGCAAGCGTCTCTGACGATATCATCAAAACTTACCGATATCACTATAAAATATATTTTACTGTTTATTGCATCATTTTAATGATATCGGCTGGTTATGGTGATATCAATAGAGCTGTGGTGATATCAGCAAACGTCTCTGACGATATCATCAAAACTTACCGATATCACTATAAAATATATTTTACTGTTCATTTTGTTTGTAATGATATTTGCAGGTTGTGTTGATATCATCACGTCAATATTTTTAGTGTTCATGCAACTTACCGATATCGGCAAATGTTAATGATATTATCATAGAGTCCATGAACATCACAAAGTATATCACCATAAGCTTTAGCAGCAAGATCATTTAACGGTAAAAATGATTAACACTGAGGTAAATGGATAAATATTTATACAAATTTACTGAAGAATGTATCAACTATTCGTGATAAAATAAAACACAATAAAATAAAATAACAAAATAAATATAAAATGAATTGAAATGAAATAATTTGAAATAATGAGTTGATACATCCTCTAGGTAGAGCTGAACTCTACTTTCGAAAATGCATGAGAAAGAGTCTCTACATTTCTAACTAAAACATCAATTACTTTCCATAACTTCTTGGCTTAGGAATAAGTAAACGGTGACTTTGGAGCCGTCCTAGCAACGAAGCACTCAATAACTTCAAAGTTGTTCTGAATCGGCCTTGTTGATTCTGGCATTTGTCCGCAGGTGTTCGCACTGTCCAATCACTGATTCATATGTTTCGTATTTGAAATATCGATCTTTGATTGGTTATCGCTCACTCGTCGATGGTGTTCGAAGCCTACAGGGTTGGTTTAGTCACTTTCAATTAAAGTCCCCCACTGCAAATCAGTTTAGTTACTGAGTGGGTAGACTCTAAATGTGAATTTATTTTTATTTATTTATTTAATACACAGGATAATGCTAGTTATACATCATGGGTTACATCTTGATTCACGATCATGGTATATTTTATTCACTTTTCTTTATGCATTTGGCAACAACCAATGATATTGAATATCATTGGCACAGACAGATATCAGAATAGCCTACTTGCAAGTACAACGTACAAACCTATTAAATATTACCTAGTAAAAAATAAAAACTTGGCAAAACTAGCGACAAATAGAAAGCGGAAAATCTGAAATAATAGAAATAAACTTCAAAATGAGTACAATAACCTATTATGTAGATGCGCAATGCATAAATGTCGATGAAGTATCATTATTGCTTGGCTTTTAAATAAAGCGCGGTGTCACGGCCTTCTATACGCAGCCACTGTTTCTAGCCGCCGCCAGCCGCTGGTCAAGTGTGGTTGTGGCGGTGACTGACAAGTTTGAAGGAACAACGCGTCAACAACGTCGGCCTGCAACGGTCGGTTATGTACGTTTAGACAATTTTGTGCGAATCCGTGGGTGTTTGTTCACCATGAAGTGAAGAATTCCATTTCCGAACAACGTGTCAGTCACAGGTAAGATTAAATCAACTCTTTATTGTAACTTATTAATGTACGTCGTCTGCCTGCCAGCTAGCCAAGACGGAATAGGTTTAGGTTGCTCATCATATTTGACTGAAATGGTCTTGCTTTAGACCCTAGGTCTTGAGCTTAGCTTAACCGTAGGTCTAATCACAGATAATAGGCCTATACTATTATATTTACTGATTTAGACCTAGGCCCAGTTAATGTCTCCGACCGTAGCCGTAGCGTAGGCTAGGGCCTAGGCTAGGATAGGCATGTGCGGCCAGGTGCCCTAGCCTTGGGCTTATTTGATCTTAGACTTGGGCCTAGATTTTGGACACCAACACATACCCACTACCCCCATACCAACTAGTGTTCAGGGGGCCTACATCCAACAGATAGATATAACTATGTTTTAGTATTTATTGTGAACTCATGCTAAATTTAAAGACTGATACAAATGCATTTACTTGTGGCTTATATACTAATATGATATCACCATGATTAAAGGCAAAAGACAATTGGCTAAATTGCAGGAATTTTGCTGGTTTAAAACTATAGCCTAGGCCTAGGGTACCACATTTTTGTCCTAAAGCTCTATTTTCCTCATTTTGTGGAAAAGAGAGTTGGCATTTGAAGAGCAACTTCTCTAAACTTCCCCAAGCTTCACTTGTATTTTAGGCTAATTCAATGTGTTTGATTTTACAGATCTGCTCCACAAACGAATGGCGCTGGAAACCTGTTAGCCTATATTGAAGAGTCGTAGACTACTTTTACTACGGGAGCCAAGTCCAGACTAGCCAGTAGGCCTACGTACTTAGTTCGGACTAGATTTGACTGATAACACATCAGTAGGGCAAAGGACTGAGTTGTGTAAACTCCCGCGCAAAAATATACGTGTACAAATATTCATACACGCTTAACTGCGTCTTATACCACGCCTGCCCCAACCCAGAACCCAAACTCGCAGATTTTTTCGGTCACAGCTCTTCAACGAGCCAAGGGGGCATAGCTAAGTGTGTGGAGTCAAAATGACTGTGGACAGTTTGACACAAAGGTGGAGAATACAATCAACAATGAATATAATAAATCACCCGCGTTACTTCGTTGAACATTTTTTCCGTGAACATTACAACTCATTTTTGTTATCATTTTGTGAATACTGAATAAATAAATAAATTCACATTTAGAGTCTACCCACTCAGTAACGAAACCGATTTTCAGTGGGGGACTTAAATTTAAAGCGACTAAACCAACCCTGTAGGCTCCGAACACCATCGACGAGTGAGCGATAACCAATCAAAGATCGATATTTCAATTACAAAACATAATATGAACAGGAGGAGTGTTACGTTTAAATGCGAAAAATTCAAACAAATAAACGTTCTCCCATCCCTAGTAGGGCGACTGAGTTTTCCCCAGTGAAATCACAGTGTCAGCACACTTGGTCCGAACTAGCCTGTAGGCCTACGAACTATAAGGCTTCCTACTGCAAGTATGCTACTGAATGAAAATATTAAAGGTAAAGTTAAAATTAAAGGTAATATTATTGTTGGGTGTATTTCATAGGTAGACTTAGTAACTTTTTACCAGCTTAATTAATGGGTACCTAATTGTGCAACTTGTTATCAGTTATGTGACTGACTCAGATTCAGATTTCAGATAATTTTATTTTTAAACAGACTACATGGTTGATTAATTGGTTGGCACATACGTACCATCTTTGTTATTAGTATGATGTTGAAAAAGCCCGCAAAGTTATAAAGACTGAGTGGGGGCCATGCGCTAAATATTGTTAGAATAATTATCAGATAGTGACGGTAAGCATGAGAAGGTGAAGATGTGTACTGGTATTATAATATGAACTAGAGAATTGAAACATAGTAGGACTAAAGTTGTAGTAGGGAGATGTTGTTAGAATTGTGAAAGAACAAGTTTGAAAAATTTTGTTTACAAAGATGCTTATTAATCCGTCTTGATTTTGGTATTTTATTACTCGGTACACAGCCTTGTACTTATTATAAATGCAGTCTGCTTACTAAGTGCAATGTTGTGGCTCATAAAAATAGCAGACATGTGGCCCACTAGTGTTCAGGCCCAGTGTTGTAGGCCCCCTACATCCAACAGATATAACTATGATTGAATAGTAGGCCATTGTATTAAATGTTTTGCTCCCAACTAGATAGTTTTAGTATTTATTGTGAACTTATGCTAGATTTAGAGACTGACACAAATGCATTTACCAGTGCCTTACATACTAATATGATAGCACCGTGATTAAAGGCAAAAGTAGACACTTGACTAAATTGTAGGAATGTTCTAGTTTAAAACTATATTCCATTTTTGTCTTAAAGCTCTATTTTCCTCATTTATCACTGTGCAAATGAGAGTTTGCATTTGAAGAGCAACTTCTCTAAGGTTCCTCAAGCTTCACCTGTTTTTTAGGCTAATTCAATGTGTTTGATTTTACAGATCTGCTCCACAAACGGATGGCGCTAGAAACCAGTCCGCCGTCTACTAGTATGGCGGAAACAAGAGTAGCGGCTATTCGGGGATATCTTAGTAATAAAATTATCACACTGGTTAGGGCAGCAAAAAATAATTAACTAGGAAAATGCTCATGTTCATACTTCATTCTACTATTTACTCATTTTCTATTTGCAATTTGTGTACTGTGTACACTTACCTATTTAATTTTTTACTTTTCAATATTATAATTACACTTGACTTACACCATGTTTACAATATTCATTCTACTATTTACGCATTTTCCATTTGCAATTTGCGTTCTATATGTAATAGGGATGGGACGTTGAAACATGGGAATGGCTTTAAACATATACGTTTTGTATGCCACGTTTAAACGTTTGTACAATCGTGTTTGTATATGATAGAAACAAGGTAATATTTTACAACAATATTTTACAAATTTTTTCTGCTATTATAGTTTTTCTCGCCACGAATTTTAATTTTACCCTCGGTTTCGTAACTTTCCGGTTATATTTTTATCTCATGGCAGGGGAAGTGGCGACTTAAACGTTTAAACGCCAATTTAAAAAATGTTAAACCTAGTCTACTCGTATTTGCCCATCCCTAATATGTACGCTAAACTGTTTAATTTTTTTACTTTACAATTATTTTAATTTTAATTACACTTTACGAATTATACTTTTTATGCTATTTGGTTTTATTCTCTATAGGCTAATTGTTGTGAATAAATCACAGTTGCATTTACTAAACATCAATTTTTCATTTAGTATAAGAATCCTCTGTGCATCGTCCAGGGCATCTTTTTGGGATCTGTGGTGATATCATCGATATCACCAAAATTTTGTCGATGTCGGTATATTCTGCTGGTCCGAAATATACAGTAAAGCTGGCGATATCATCATAGCTATGTGGTGATATCGTCATAGCTATGTGGTGATATCATCATACCTATGTGGTGATATCATTATACCTATGTGGTGATATCATCAAAATACCCATGCTGACATCATCATAGCTCTGAGGTGATATCATCAAAATACCCCTACTGATCCAGCATAGATCTGTAATGATATCATCAAAAAACTCCTGCCGATATCACCACAACTGTAGTGATATTACTAAAATATATACCGATATCACTATAAAAATGTACTGATATCACCAAAACTGCCTAACGATATCACCAAAATTTTGTCGATGTCGGTATATTCTGCTGGTCCGAAATATACAGTAAAGCTGGCGATATCATCAAACTTGCTGATATCATTAAAATATGTTTTATTGATAGTTCAAGCAGGGATTTCAGTCAAATATGACGGGCAACTTAACCTATTCCGTCTTGGCTAGCTGGCAGGCAGACGACGTACATTAATAAGTTACAATAAAGAGTTGATTTAATCTTACCTATGACTGACACGTTGTTCGGAAATGGAATTCTTCACTTCATGCTGAACAAACACCCACGGATTCAAACAAAATTGTCTAAACGTACATAAGCGACCGTTGCAGGCCGACGTTGTTGACGCGTTCTTACTTGTCAGTCACCGCCACACTCCACCAGCGGCTGGCGGCGGCTAGAAACAGTGGCTGCGTATAGAAGGCCGTGACACCGCGCTTTATTTAAAAGCCAAGCAATAATGATATTTCATCGACATTTATGCATTTCGCATCTACATAATAGGTTATTGTATTCATTTTGAAGTTTATTTCTATTATTTTAGATTTTCCGCTTTCTACTTGTCGCTAGTTTTGCCAGTTTTTTTTTTTACTAGGTAATATTTAATAGGTTTGTACGTTGTACTTGCAAGTAGGCTATTCTGATATCTGTCTGTGCCAATGATATTCAATATCATTGGTTGTCGCCAAATGCATAAAGAAATAAACAATAAAGTGAAAAAAATATACCATGATCGTGAATCAAGATGTAACCCATGATGTATAACTATCATTATCCTGTGTATTGATGTTTAAATGTAGAGACTCTTTCTCATGCATCTTCGGCTCTACCTAGAGGATGTATCAACTCATTATTTCAAACGATTTCATTTCAATTCATTTCATATTTATTTTATGTTATTTTCTTTTATTTTATTTTCTTTTACTTTATAATGTTATATTTTATCACGAATAGTTGATACATTCTTCAGTGAATTTGTTTAAATATTTATCCATTTACGTCAGTGTTAATCATTTTTACTGTTAAATGATCTTGCTGCTAAAGCGTGATAAACTTGTGATGTTCATGGACTCTATGATGATATCATTAACATTTGCCGATATCGGTAAGTTGCATGAACACTAAAAATATTGACGTGATGATATCAACACAACCTGCAAATATCATTACAAACAAAATTAACAGTAAAATATATTTTATAGTGATATCGGTAAGTTTTGATGATATCGTCAGAGACGCTTGCTGATATCACCATAGCTCTATTGATATCACCATAACCTGCCGATATCATTAAAATGATGCAATAAACAGTAAAATATATTTTATAGTGATATCGGTAAGTTTTGATGATATCGTCAGAGACGCTTGCTGATATCACCATAGCTCTATTGATATCACCATAACACTTAACGATATCACCATAACACTTGATGATATCATTAAAATTTTAGTAATATCACCAAAATATTTTACTGATAGTTCAAGCAGGGATCACCATAAGCTTTAGCAGCAAGATCATTTAACAGTAAAAATGATTAACACTGAGGTAATTGGATAAATATTTAAACAAATTCACTGAAGAATGTATCAAATATTCGTGATAAAATAAAACATAATAAAATAAAATAAAATAACAAAATAAATATGAAATGAAAAAGTTTGAAATAATGAGTTAATACATCCTCTAGGTAGAGCTTAACTCTACTTTCGAACATGCATGAGAAAGAGTCTCTAAATTATTTCTAACTTAAACATCAATACACGGGATAATGCTTGTTATACATCATGGGTTACATCTTGATTCACTATCATGGTATATTTTATTCACTCTTATTGTTTAGTTCTTTATGCATTTGGCAACAACCAATGATATTGAATATCATCATTGGCACAGACAGATATCAGAATAGCCTACTTGCAAGTACAACGTACAAACCTATTAAATATTCCCTAGTAAAAAATAAAAACTGGCAAAACTAGCGACAAATAGAAAGCGGAAAATCTGAAATAATAGAAATTAACTTCAAAATGAATACAATAACCTATTATGTAAATGTGAAATGCATAAATGTCGATGAAATATCATTATTGCTTGGCTTTTAAATAAAGCGCGGTGTCACGGCCTTCTATACGCAGCCACTGTTTCTAGCCGCCGCCAGCCGCTGGTCAAGTGTGGTTGTGGCGGTGACTGACAAGTTTGAAGGAACAACGCGTCAACAACGTCGGCGTGCAACGGTCGCTTATGTACGTTTAGACAATTTTGTGCGAATCCGTGGGTGTTTGTTCAGCATGAAGTGAAGAATTCCATTTCTGAACATCGTTTCTGTCACAGGTAAGATTAAATCAACTCTTTATTGTAACTTATTAATGTACGTCTGCCTGCCAGCTAGCCAAGACGGAATAGGTTTAGGTTGCTCATCATATTTGACTGAAATGGTCTTGCTTTAGACCCTAGGTCTTGAGCTTAGCTTAACCGTAGACCTTATTACAGGTAATAGGCCTATACTATTATATTTACTGATTTAGACCTAGGCCTAGTTAATGTCTCCGACCGTAGCCCTAGAGTAGGCTAGGATAGGCATGTGCGGCCAGGTGCCCTAGCCTTAGGCCTAGGCCTATTTGATCCTAGACTTGGACCTGGATTTTGGACAACAAAACATACCCACTACCCCCGTACCCACTAGTGTTCAGGGGGCCTACATCCAACAGATAGAACTATGATTGAATAGTAGGCCATCATATTTAATGTTTTGCTCCTAACTAGATAGTTTTAGTATTTATCGTGAACTCATGCAAAGACTGATACAAATGCATTTACCAGTGGCTTATATACTTATATGATAGCATACCCCATTTTCGTCCTTAAGCTCTATTTTCCTCATTTATCACCAGTTGTGCAAAAGAGAGTTGGCATTTGTGTATTGATCCTCTTCAGAAAGGATTCAGACCGTACATTTATATCCAAACATTGGCATACACTGACATCATCTACTGTGGCTAACTGATTACCAAGGAGAACAAACACTTGATTACCTGCAACATTTAATTTAATAAGGTAACTTATCTCAAAATACAGGCCACCTCTGATGGAGACTGTACTGTTAATACGTAATTCCATTCTGCCATAATTTTGTGTGTGGAACAGCATGGAGTTATAGACAAACATGTTAAAACAAGAAACTTGGGGATGTGGCAGATCAAACCCCAGTAGCCGCTCGACAGCAATTAATTGAGGCACATTCAGAGTTATTATAAATAGGGCACCAAATGCAACCAACGAGTCAATTTGTATTGCACGTACAATTAACAATTTTCCTGTAAGTTTTTTAATCAATCTTTCAGCTGGGGGGTGCCAAGTGTGAATAGGAGCCGTTTGTTTTAGAATTTTGTTGACGTGCCTAACACGTTCATTTTTTTTTTTTACATATAAGGGATGAAATGTGGAGTGCCTGTGAATAATTTAAGTAATACACCATTAAAACTTTCATACATGAAAGTTGATGATGCCCATGGTGATCTCCAATCTAAAACACTTTTGTGCAAGTGTAGCATCGTGTGAACATTGTAAGACATAAATTGTTGGCCATATATAAAAGCTCTGTTTGCCTAACAAAAAGTGTCAACGTTTGATGGGCTTTATTCAAAAGATCAACATTGATATTTTTACTAAGATATGTTCTCATGCTAAAAACTAGAAGAAACCAGTGGTTTAAGTATCGTCTTGGCAACAGACCGTTTAAACAAGGAATTGAATAGTAAAGAAGAAACGAACGAAACTCACTGGCTTTCCAAAGCTTTATATCATCCAGTGATCTTGGCAAGCGAGTGATTTCTGATGGGGGCTGAATACTTTTGAGGTGCTGGGACAAAATGGTTTTCTTACCTCTCCCCAAATACCAACACCTGCCCATGGACTGCTACCTTATCGTGGTGGACAGGTTTGCGTGCTTTGTTGATCCCGAGAGCTATGCCGGCGGAAGCGTATGCTTCTGGTAGGGCCACCCAAGCCGGACTGGTCGAGGAGGAGAAGTCAGACGAAGTGCAGTCCACACCCCAATCCCCTTTCCCCCCCACTGTCCCATTGAATATTTCTCCTCCCACTTGGCCCTGCCCTCCCTTGCTGGACTCCCGAATGACGACTCACGCGACGTACAATGGATCTGATTCGGATGTGGCTTTATTCTTCATTATCATCTTTCTCATCTTCATTATCACCCGCTCATCGTCTCGATTAGCCATCGTTGCATAAATATGAGACGTTAAGCCCCATTAATCAATCAATCAATCACTTGTTTTTTAGGCTAATTCAATGTGTTTGATTTTACAGATCTGCTCCACAAACGAATGGCTCTGGAAACCTGTTATATTGAAGAGTTGTAGACTACTTTTACTACGAGAGCCAAGTCCAGAGTAGCCAGTAGGCCTACGTACTTAGTTCGGACTCGATTTGACTGATAACACATCAGTAGGGCATAGGGCTGAGTTGTGTAAACGCCCACGCAAAAATATACGTGTCTTATACCCCGCCTGCCCCAACCCAAAACCCAAACTCGCAGATTTTTTCGGTCACAGCTCTTCGACGAGCCAACGAGGCATAGCTTAGTGTGTAGAGTCAAAATGACTGTGGGCAGTTTGACACAAAGGTGGAGAATACAATCAACAATGAATATAATAAATCACCCGCGTTACTTCGTTGAGCATTTTTTCCATGAACATTACAACATTTTTGTTATTATTTTGTGAATACTGAATAAATAAATAAATTCACATTTAGAGTCTACCCACTCAGTAACGAAAAAGATTTTCAGTGGGGGACTTAAATTTAAAGCGACTAAACCAACCCTGTAGGCTCCGAACACCATCGACGAGTGAGCGATAACCAATCAAAGATCGATATTTCAATTACGAAACATAATATGAACAGGAGGAGTGTTACGTTTAAATGCGAAAAATTTGAAAAAAATAAACGTTTTCTCCCATCCCTAGTAGGGCAACTGAGTTTTCCCCAGTAAAATCACAGTGTCAGCACACTTGGTCCGAACTAGCCTGTAGGCCTACTAACTATAAGGCTTCCTACTGCAAGTATGCTACTGAATGAAAATATTAAAGGTAAAGTTAAAATTAAAGATAATATTATTGTTGGGTGTCTTTCATAGGTAGGCTTAGTAACTTTTTACCAGCTTAATTAATGGGTACCTAGATGTGCAACTTGTTATCAGTTATGTGACTGACTCAGATTCAGATTTCAGATAATTTTATTTTTAAACAGATTACATGGTTGATTCATTGGTTGGCACATACGTACCATCTTTGTTATTAGTATGATGTTGAAGAAGCCCGCAAAGTTATAAAGACTGAGTGTGGGCCATGCGCTTAATATTGTAGAATAATTATCAGATGGTGACGGTAAGCATGAGAAGGTGAAGATGTGTACTGGTATTATAATATGAACTAGAGAATTGAAACATAGTAGTACTAGAGTTGTAGTAGGGAGATGTTAGAATTGTGAAAGAACAAGTTTGAAAAAAATGTTGTTTGCAAATATGCTTATTACTCGGTCTTGATTTTGGTCTCTTATTACTCGGTACTCGGTCTTGTATGTAAATGCAGTCTGCTCAGTGTAGTCTGCTTAGTGCTTACTAAGTGCAAAGTTGTGGCTCAACAGTAGCAGACATGTGGCCCACTAGTGTTCAGGGGGCCTTCATCTAAATAAATAAATTCACATTTAGAGTCTACCCACTCAGTAACTAAACTGATAGAACTATGATTGAATAGAAGCCATCCTATTAAATGTTTTGCTCCAAACTAGATAGTTTTAGTATTTATTGTGAACTTACGCTAAATTTAGAGACTGATACAAATGCGTTTACCAGTGGCTTACATACTAATATGATAGCACCGTGATTAAAGGCAAAAGTAGACACTTGGCTAAATTGTAGGAATGTTCTAGGCATAGTTTAAAACTATATTCAATTTGGTCCTAAAGCTCTATTTTCCTCATTTATCACCAGTTGTGCAAAAGAGGGTTGGCATTTGAAGAGCAACTTCCCTAAACATTTCTTCGAGCTTCACTTGTTTTTTAGGCTAATTCAATGTGTTTGATTTTACAGATCTGCTCTACAAACGAATGGCGCTGGAAAGCTGTCCGCCGTCTACTGGTATAGCAGAAACTAGAGTGGCGGCTATTCCTGGTTATCTTAGTGATAAAATTATCAAGCTGGTTGGGGCAAAAAAAATAATTAAAAATAATTAAATAATTTAGTAATTAAAAATAAGCTTGGTATCAATGTTCATTATCATGTTTACAATGCTCATTCTACTAATTCACTTATTTTTTATTTACAATTTGCGTACTGTGTACGCTTACCTAGATTTAATTTTTTACTTCTCAATATTATAATTACACTTTACTAATTATATTTTAATGCTATTTGCTTTCATTCTCTGTAGGCTTATTGTTGTGCATAAATCACAATTGCATTAACTAAGCATCAATTTTTCATTTAGCAGCAAAAAATTAAAAATGATAAAATAATTACGCATTTGAAAATAAGCATCATGGTATCAACATGTTTATTATCATGTGTACAATATTCATTCTACTATTTACGCATTTTCCATTTGCAATTTGCGTACTATGGATGGGACGTTTAAACATGGGAGTGGCTTTAAACACCTATGCCCTATACATTTTGTATGCTACGTTTAAACGTTTGTACAGTCCGTGTTGGTATACGATAGAAACAAGCTTATATTTTACAACAATATTTTACAAAAATGTTCTGCTATTATAGTTTTTCTCACTACGGATTTTAATTTTACCCTCGGTTTCAGAACTTTTCAGTTATTTTTTTCATCTCACAGCAGGGGAAGTGGAGACTAAAACGTTTAAACGCAAATTTTTTCAAAATAGTTAATTGTTTAGTCTAGGCCTACTCGTATTTACCCATCCCTACTATGTACGCTAAGCTATTTAATTTTTTACTTTACAATTATTATAATTACACTTTACTTATTATATTTCTTATGCTATTTGCTTTCATTCTCTGTAAAGCGGCTGTTACACGGAGAAGTTGGAAAAGTGGAAAGAAAAAAGTAAAGAGAAAAGTTACTCTTTTACTTGTAGAGATAGCTTGTAGGTTATGGGACTTTTCGCGTTGCTGTCACACTAGGAAGTGAAAAAAGAGAAAAGTAAAAAGTTCTCCAAAAAGTTGAACACTGCTCGACAAGTAAAGAGTGAAAAGAAAAACGACCTTGAAGAGTTGAAGCTGATTGGTCGATTGACACGGCCATTGAGTACGACTCGGGAGAGTTGTGACGTCCAGACATTGCTATTACAACCTACAAAACTTGTCACTTTGACAGCTTGTAGCCTTGTAGTTAAAAACGCATATGCCGATGGATTCGTCGGAGGAATAAGCTGCAATTGCTGTAAATATTAATGTAATTATTGCCATTGTAAGAAGACGGCGACGAAGAAGAAGAAACAGTGATTTGTTTACATGCATCGACGATCCAGTTTCGTAGAAACCGACTACAGTCTTCTAGTTGCAACCATTTGCCGCAAGAGCGCATAGTAGTTTTGTAGAAATACTGATAGGTTACGCCACCCGCGCGCTCTTCTCTTTATACTCTGTGTATTCCCGTGTGACGGCTAGAAAAAGAACTTTTCTCTTTACTTTTTTCTTTTCACTTTTTTAACTTCTCCGTGTAACAGCCGCTTTAGGTAGGCTAATTGTTGTGAATAAATCACAGTTGCAAATTTACTTAACATCAATTTTTCATTTAGTATAAGAATCCTCTGTGCATCGTCCAGGTCATCTTTTGGGATCTGTGGTGATATCATCATAGCTCTGTGGTGATATCATCAAAATACCCATGCTGACACATCATAGCTCTGTGGTGATATCATCAAAATACCCATGCTGACACATCATAGCTCTGTGGTGATATCATCAAAATACCCATGCTGACACATCATAGCTCTGTGGTGATATCATCAAAATACCCATGCTGACACATCATAGCTCTGTGGTGATATCATCAAAATACCCATGCTGACACATCATAGCTCTGTGGTGATATCATCAAAATACCCATGCTGACACATCATAGCTCTGTGGTGATATCATCAAAATACCCATGCTGACACATCATAGCTCTGTGGTGATATCATCAAAATACCCATGCTGACACATCATAGCTCTGTGGTGATATCATCAAAATACCCATGCTGACACATCATAGCTCTGTGGTGATATCATCAAAATACCCATGCTGACACATCATAGCTCTGTGGTGATATCATCAAAATACCCATGCTGACACATCATAGCTCTGTGGTGATATCATCAAAATACCCATGCTGATATCATCATAGCTCTGTGGTGATATCATCAAAATACCCATGCTGATATCATCATAGCTCTGTGGTGATATCATCAAAATACCCATGCTGATATCATCATAGCTCTGTGGTGATATCATCAAAATACCCATGCTGACACATCATAGCTCTGTGGTGATATCATCAAAATACCCATGCTGACACATCATAGCTCTGTGGTGATATCATCAAAATACCCATGCTGACACATCATAGCTCTGTGGTGATATCATCAAAATACCCATGCTGATATCATCATAGCTATGTGGTGATATCATCAAAATACCCATGCTGATATCATCATAGCTCTGTGGTGATATCATCAAAATACCCATGCTGATATCATCATAGCTCTGTGGTGATATCATCAAAATACCCATGCTGACACATCATAGCTCTGTGGTGATATCATCAAAATACATATGCTGACACATCATAGCTCTGTGGTGATATCATCAAAATACCCATGCTGATATCATCATAGCTCTGTGGTGATATCATCAAAATACCCATGCTGACACATCATAGCTCTGTGGTGATATCATCAAAATACCCATGCTGACACATCATAGCTCTGTGGTGATATCATCAAAATACCCATGCTGACACATCATAGCTCTGTGGTGATATCATCAAAATACCCATGCTGACACATCATAGCTCTGTGGTGATATCATCAAAATACCCATGCTGATATCATCATAGCTCTGTGGTGATATCATCAAAATACCCATGCTGACACATCATAGCTCTGTGGTGATATCATCAAAATACCCATGCTGACACATCATAGCTCTGTGGTGATATCATCAAAATACCCATGCTGACACATCATAGCTCTGTGGTGATATCATCAAAATACCCATGCTGACACATCATAGCTCTGTGGTGATATCATCAAAATACCCATGCTGATATCATCATAGCTCTGTGGTGATATCATCAAAATACCCATGCTGACACATCATAGCTCTGTGGTGATATCATCAAAATACCCATGCTGACACATCATAGCTCTGTGGTGATATCATCAAAATACCCATGCTGACACATCATAGCTCTGTGGTGATATCATCAAAATACCCATGCTGACACATCATAGCTCTGTGGTGATATCATCAAAATACCCATGCTGACACATCATAGCTCTGTGGTGATATCATCAAAATACCCATGCTGACACATCATAGCTCTGTGGTGATATCATCAAAATACCCATGCTGACACATCATAGCTCTGTGGTGATATCATCAAAATACCCATGCTGACACATCATAGCTCTGTGGTGATATCATCAAAATACCCATGCTGACACATCATAGCTCTGTGGTGATATCATCAAAATACCCATGCTGACACATCATAGCTCTGTGGTGATATCATCAAAATACCCATGCTGATATCATCATAGCTCTGTGGTGATATCATCAAAATACCCATGCTGACACATCATAGCTCTGTGGTGATATCATCAAAATACCCATGCTGACACATCATAGCTCTGTGGTGATATCATCAAAATACCCATGCTGACACATCATAGCTCTGTGGTGATATCATCAAAATACCCATGCTGACACATCATAGCTCTGTGGTGATATCATCAAAATACCCATGCTGACATCATCATAGCTCTGTGGTGATATCATCAAAATACCCATGCTGATATCATCATAGCTCTGTGGTGATATCATCAAAATACCCATGCTGATATCATCATAGCTCTGTGGTGATATCATCAAAATACCCATGCTGATAACATCATAGCTCTGTGGTGATATCATCAAAATACCCATGCTGACACATCATAGCTATGTGGTGATATCATCAAAATACCCATGCTGATATCATCATAGCTCTGTGGTGATATCATCAAAATACCCATGCTGACATCATCATAGCTCTGTGGTGATATCATCAAAATACCCATGCTGATATCATCATAGCTCTGTGGTGATATCATCAAAATACCCATGCTGACACATCATAGCTCTGTGGTGATATCATCAAAATACCCATGCTGATATCATCATAGCTCTGTGGTGATATCATCAAAATACATATGCTGACATCATCATAGCTCTGTGGTGATATCATCAAAATACCCCTACTGATCCAGCGTAGATCTGTAATGATATCATCAAAAAACTCCTGCCGATATCACGTTAACTGTAGTGATATTACTATAATATATCCTGATATCACTGTAAAAATGTACTGATATCACCAAAACTGCCTAATGATATCACTAAAATTTTGTCGATGTCGGTATATTCTGCTGGTCTGAAATATACAGTAAAGCTGGCGATAACATCAAACTTGCTGATATCATTAAAATATGTTTTGCTGATAGTTCCAGCAGGGTAACCTATCCGAACCTAACTCAAGGGCTTAACACAACCAAACCCAGCCATAAGACTTTACCCAACCTAATCCACCCTGATCCTGCCAAAGGGCCTAACCGCAACTTTCCAACCAATGCATCTATTCAGCTCTGAGAGTAAATAAGCTCATCTAACCTAACCAAAAGACCTAACCTAACCCAACCTTACTAATGGAACCATAACTAACCCACCCCTATCCCGCCAAAGGGCATAACCGCCATTCTACAACTAATGAACCTATCCACCTCCTATCAACACTCCTAACCTATCCCAACCTAACCCAAGGGCCTTACGCACCCTAACCCAACTATTAGATTTTACCCAACCTAATCCACCCTTATCCCGCCAAAGGGCCTAACCGCCACTTTTCAACCGATATGCCTATCCAGCCCTAAGAGTAAACAAGCTCATCTAGCTTAACCAAAAGACCTAACCTAACCCAACCTTCCTAATGGAACCAAAACTAACCCACCCCTATCCCGCCAAAGGGCCTAACCGTCATTTACCAACCAATGTATCTTTTCAGCCCTAAGAGTAAATAAGCTCATCTAACCTAACCAAAAGACCTAACCTTACCTTACCTTACTTAAGGAACCATAACTAACTCACCCTCTATCCCGCCACAGAGCCTAACACCACTTTCCAGAGCCTAACACCACTTTCCAACCAACGCAACTATCAACCTCATTACAGTTAAATAACCCCATCTAATCTAACCATTGATTCTAATCCCACCCACCTGCACTTACTCATAGAACCAAACCTAACCCATCCCTATCCCGCTTTTCAAGGAAGGTTCAAGGAAAATATCTTTGCTTATTGAGTTATTGGTAACAGGTTTCTTAAATGAAAATACCAGTTTATGAAGATTACATTGGTAATTTTTTTAACTACAAACTACTAATACACACAAAAGTAAATCATATTATAAAGACATTTCTTATGTTGACTTAATTATTACTAAGAGTTGGCATACATTTACAGCATGTGTTGCTAATATCTACAAGTTTCTTTAGCCAGTTTGCATCTTGATCTTATAATTTCCATGTGCTAAAGTGTGGATCCCATCATTAAGAATATATCTTTTATCGTCGTAAGGTGATAGCGTCTGTTTTCTCTGTTTTATGGTAAAAAGTTCGTGTTTGAGGCTTCTGATGGAGTACATGTTTGCACTTTGCGTTAATTTTGAAAATAAACACTTTTTATAATCGACGTGCAAGATGCGTTTTGCAAGAGCCCGTTTTACAATGCCTTTACCCACTTTCTTCACGTTACCATTTTCATCTAAAATGGAATACATTTAAGGGCGCAGCCCCACAAACTCCACAATTACTTTACCGTCTTTTATTTTCTTATCACTATAGAAAAGTGGGATTTCGGGAAATTTGATGTATCAAAGCGGAAGGATTCTAGTTTCATGTCGTTATACAAGTTGCCGGTAGTAATTTTGTAACAAAGGGAATCTGTGTCAGTGAAAAGTAGACATGCATTATAACCATACTTTGATTTAACATAGTTATAGTGGAAATCGTACATTGTAATTTTACTAATATCTAAAATTGCGAAGCCTGCATAGATGGGGCGGTTCAACTCAAGGCAGGTTTTCTTGGAGTGAACAGCAACGAGATTATTAGAGAAAATTTGGTAACTTTCAAATGCTGGAGATGCAATCAATTTTTTGCTCTTTTCACATCATTTACCAACTGGACATTTACCCTTTTCCTCAGGTTTTCCATGGTTTTTCCGAACACTGCATTGTTTAAGACCTTAAATAGATCTTTCTCAAAGTCATTCTTTGCATTCATTCGCTGCTTTGTGTTGAACTCAATGTAGGGCTTTAACCATGGACTTTGCGTAAAAGCAAGTACTTAATGTATTTTCGTTAATTTAAGACCTAGAGCGAGGTACTGTTATAGGTTTCTGTAATGAAGGGTGTACTTGACTTTGTTACTCAAGTTCGGGATCAGTTTTTCTACTTTACTTGTGGATACCTTAATTCCTGTTGCAAGACGTGTTGTATACGGAGAGAGCATATCACTTGTAACACTTTTTCTCTCTGGAGCAACTGGCAAATCATTGTGGAGGTCATGTGATTTAACCGGATATTCCAGATCCACTTCCAAAATAAAGCCTTTACTTGAAACATCAGGTACACACTCAAAATCTATATGCATGATTTCTTCCGAAGTGAGCCATTTGAATCCTCCCACAGGCAGAAACTCGCTCATTGCCACGCCATACAAGTTATTACAGTCCCAGTAAACAATATAGGTTGATGGTTTAGTAGGATCATATTCAGTCATGTACTTGTTGTTACTCTCTGCATAGCGTGTTGATATCATTGAAACACCGCCCCTGATTCCCCTCTCCATAAACAAATACATATCAGGGTCGGTAAACAACTCTAATTGCACTTTTGTCATTTTCAAACAGCTCTGCAATGCTAAGCCCGGAGCGGTGTTAGTATGTGCTGGATCTATTCTATAGTAGGCTAAACATAATGTCCTAAAGTTTTCAAAGATATCGGCAAGTAATAACACATCAGATTTCACATATAGGTCCTGATACTCCCCCAATGTGTTTATCTCAAATGTATTCCTTACTTGAACAGCATGTTGGTAATCAGCATCACTGACAGTTTTTCCATCTAGTGTATTAAAGAAAGCTGATTGAGGTGGTAGGGAGGCTTCATTCAATTTATCAATGGAATCAATGTAGTCATATCGAAATACACCTTTACGCAGAAGTAACGGCATCTTGTCATGTGGAAAGTTCTCGTGCATGATATGAAATTTATCAACACCATAACCCATAAGGTTTTGTGTAAGTGTTTCTAAAGATGTGTTTACAAACTGAAAAGAATCAATAAACCGCAAAGTGCCCAGAGAGAAGGACACATACCTCTCTATGTTGTTAGGTATACACGTAATCTTTACATTTTTAATATTCCCAATATGTTGCATTATCAAATGAGCATCGTAATTACGAAGATTGTGGAAGACTACTGGAATAAACGCTACCTGTTTACAGTTAACGTTACAAGCATTGTGTGCTGCCCCGCGAAACTTTCCTGTAAGATGGTCATGATCACGCACCCGATCATCAAGTAGGGGTTTATCACAAATACTACACAGCTCTGCCTGATTGAAATTACATTCATCCTCAAACGACATAACAATTGGTTTAATATCTTTTAGCAAACTCATAAGTTCCTCTTCTTCTATTAGCAGAGACTTCATTGACTCATCTATAACATGCGCTCCGCGATAAGTAACTGGAGGTTTATGGCATTTACCTTCTGAATTAATTATAACGTGAGCAAATCCTGACGGCTCATGTAATGCAAGCTTTGATGTGTATGAACCCTGGTCATTAGGGAAGCACCCACTTATTTTCTTAACGAAACATTCAAAGTCAGCATAAATAGTAAATGGCACTTTCTGAGTAAAGTTATAATTTTTAAATTCCATCACATTCTTACTACTGACAGGCATTTTTATTTTTTGCGGTTCATGCTCGTTACAATAAGTGTGGTGCTGAGCAAGTGAAGTCTTAGTGGAGAATCTATGAAGGCATAGTTGACAGTAAAATGCTTTATCCTTATGCTTAGTTAACGATTGAAGTAGCCGATTTAAATTTTTAATCAAACAATAATGCGTTGTGTCAGCATTAGATAAGTACAGCAAGTCAACATGATGTTTAGCATGAGTGAGAGTTGTTATACGGAGAGGAAATATTTCGCTATCGTACCCAAATACATTTACAGATATATTATTATTGTTCTCAAAAACATCTTTATTTGAGATTTTTATTGGAAAATCAATTCCGCTCATATTTAACTCGGACTCAAATTGTTTATATTTAATAACTCTTTTGCAATTAATATCTTGAGGATGAAGCTGTGCCAAGATGGACCACACGAAACATTTCTGGTCAGAGTTTTTAATATTCACAATTGCCTTCTTTACTTGCAGCTTACGAGGGAGTGGTATGTAGCTGGACGCTGACAGGGGTGCGTATTTAGCGGTCTTTAACTCCATGTTGTAGACGTGGTCAATGTTCCAGTTGCTTCCATCCCGTTGAAAGTTGGTGCATGCGTTGTTGATTGCAGAGAAAGCGTCGTTGAATTGTTGCTCAAACTCCGACTCTTGTAGTAGGGTGTAACACTTGGTGCGGAAACATGGGCTGGTAGTTACTTCTTCTCCTCCCGACTCTCGAGTGAAGCGCACAAACATCGCGACATACCACTTTATTCCCTTGTGGAGAGAGAGGTCTTTGAACAATGTCGATCTTAATTGTTGATTGATTGATTAATGGGGCTTAACGTCTCATATTTATGCAACGATGGCTAATCGAGACGATGAGCGGGTGATAATGAAGATGAGAAAGATGATAATGAAGAATAAAGCCACATCCGAATCAGATCCATTGTACGTTGCGTGAGTCGTCATACGGGAGTCCAGCAAGGGAGGGCAGGGCCAAGTGGGAGGAGAAATATTCAATGGGACAGTGGGGGGAAAGGGGATTGGGGTGTGGACTGCACTTCGTCTGACTTCTCCTCCTCGACCAGTCCGGCTTGTGTGGCCCTACCAGAAGCATACGCTTCCGCCGGCATAGCTCTCGGGATCAACAAAGCACGCAAACCTGCCCACCACGGTAAGGTGGCAGTCCCTGGGCAGGATCTTAATTGTTCCTGATGCTCAGATAGAAAGAGCAAAACATCTCTTTCCTCTTCCTTCTTTTGATATTTATATGTTTTCACTACTCCATTAAGTGCGGTTGAGAATCCACAAGGATCTTCACCAAGGACTGGTTCCGTCTTCAACATCCATCTTCTCATAATCAACTAATTTGTCAGTCTCAATCTCATCCTTATTAACACGGTTATGAGTTTGGAGATGACTCAAAAAGTGGGCTTTCTTAAAGAAAGTGTCACCTCACACTTTACATTCTTGGATAAATTTGTGATTTGCAAGTACATGTCGTCTTAGATTATTAGTTCTATTGAAGGCGGCACTGCACACATCACACGTAAAGGGATTGTTTGCGTGTATAACCCTCTCATGTCGCTTCAAGTTAAATTCCCGCATGAACATCTCACCGCAAAGTTTGCAAGTAAATGTTCTGGAGCGTAGAGGATGATCCATAGTTGTACACTATTTGATACGTAAGCCTCAATACACTAATCCTTCACCTGTAACAATTGAGAAATACATGCACTCTATTACAATATCACACACTTATAGTAATACTACACATTGGTAGAGTATTTTATTTTTCTCTTACAATCTCATAACACAACTAAAAATACACTAATAAATTATATAGTATAGTAGGTGAAGCCACTTACAGTTTTCTTCGCAAGCCAAACAAGCAGCAGCAGCAGGCAGATATTGAGGTAATATACTAATAGCTCCAGTCGGTAACAGACGATCTCTTATTTCATGTTCACTGATCGAGTGTCAAACAAGTTATGACATCGCAAGGCACACCAACCTTCTTATATGCCCAGAGCGTGGACTGCACAGGTCAGTAAACAAACTACGTGAGTCCAATTCGCACAAGTTAAATACTGAAAATTTACTTTTTACATACTACGCTAGTCAAATTTTCTTAAATTAATAAACGTTACACTCACTATAGTTACAATATCACACAGTAATAGTAATACTACACATTGGTAGAGTTTTTATTTTTTTCTCTTACAATCTCATAACACAACTAAAAATACACTTATAAATTATACAGTATAGTAGATGAAGCCAACTTTTTACATACTACGGTAGTCAAATTTTCTTAAATGAATAAACGTAACACTCACTATAGTACACTGGGACTTTAATTTAAACTGTTTACTGTCCCTATCACAAGTTTCTGTTTAGTCACACAATATTTTATTTACACACTACACAACTACTCCTCACTCCTCTCACTTACACTTTCACTATATTCTTCCAATACCACTTCTTCTCGCTGTGTTCAGTTGCGCTAGCCATCCAATATTGAATGTGCTGCATCCTCTAGTCCTTGTTTATACCATTAGAGCTATTATAGCATCCCCACAACATCACACCTGCCCATGGACTGCTACCTTATCGCGGTGGGCAGGTTTGCGTGCTTTAATGATTCCTAGAGCTATGCCGGCGGAAGCGTATGCTTCTGGTAGGGCCACCCTAGCCGGACTGGTCGAGGAGGAGAAGTCAGACGAAGTGCAGTCCACACCCCAATCCCCTTTCCTTCACTTTCCCCTTTCCTCACGCTCCCACCTACTTGCCCCTTTCCTCCAAACAGCCCCATATTTCATCTTCATATATCACCCACTCATTGTCTCGATTAGCCTCGTTGCAGAAATATGAGACGTTAAGCCCAAATATCAATCAATCTCCCACAACATCACACAAAGAAACCTTCCAGAACCTTCCACCCTTAATACACACGCTTCCTCAGGCGAAGAAAATCAATACTTTAGTTCTTCGAGCCTACGTAGTTCCCCGCGTGGCCGCTCGGGTGGCGCTAGCGTCGCTCTAGTTGACTGCACTGTCACTAGAGGGCGCTACTTAGTGTACCTTAGGGGCTGCAACACCCTAAGAGCGTCAGTCTTATGCCAGCAGCCGCCGAGTCAACATCGTTCCCGAGGAACCGCGTAAGTACAGGGGTAAGTACAGCAGGGGTAGGCTACATGCTTAGATTTGTAGTTAAGGAGTCACCCTGGCGGCTTATATGTATGATTTCGAGTGTGGTGACGTCACGAAATAGATTCATGAACTACTTTATTAATTAATTATGCAAATAAACTCATTAATATGCAAACACTAATAAGGATCAATTAACTTTATGATTTAAGTAAATTAATTAATTATGCAAATTAACTCATTAATATGCAAATTTATGCAAACGCTAATTAAGGGTTGATTAATTATGCTAATGAGGTAATTAAGTTAATTGATTATGCTAATAAGGGGGCGTGGCTTATGACCATCTTACAGGAAAGTTTCGCGGGGCAGCACACAATGCTTGTAACGTTAATTGTAAACAGGTAGCGTTTATTCCAGTAGTCTTCCACAATCTTCGTAATTACGATGCTCATTTGATAATGCAACATATTGGGAATATTATAAATGTAAAGATTACGTGTATACCTAACAACATAGAGAGGTATGTGTCCTTCTCTCTGGGCACTTTGCGGTTTATTGATTCTTTTCAGTTTGTAAACACATCTTTAGAAACACTTACACAAAACCTTATGGGTTATGGTGTTGATAAATTTCATATCATGCACGAGAACTTTCCACATGACAAGATGTCATTACTTCTGCGTAAAGGTGTATTTCCATATGACTACATTGATTCCATTGACAAATTGAATGAAGCCTCCCTACCACCTCAATCAGCTTTCTTTAATACACTAGATGGAAAAACTGTCAGTGATGCTGATTACCAACATGCTGTTCAAGTAAGGAATACATTTGAGATAAACACATTGGGGGAGTATCAGGACCTATATGTGAAATCTGATGTGTTATTACTTGCCGATATCTTTGAAAACTTTAGGACATTATGTTTAGCCTCCTATAGAATAGATCCAGCACATACTAACACCGCTCCGGGCTTAGCATTGCAGAGCTGTTTGAAAATGACAAAAGTGCAATTAGAGTTGTTTACCGACCCTGATATGTATTTGTTTATGGACAGGGGAATCAGGGGTGGTGTTTCAATGATATCAACACGCTATGCAGAGGGTAACGACAAGTACATGACTGAATATGATCCTAGTAAACCATCGAGCTATATAGTTTACTGGGACTGTAATAACTTGTATGGCGTGGCAATGAGCGAGTTTCTGCCTGTGGGAGGATTCAAATGGCTCACTTCGGAAGAAATCATGCATATAGATTTTGAGTGTGTACCTGATGTTTCAAGTAAAGGCTTTATTTTGGAAGTGGATCTGGAATATCCGGTTAAATTACATGACCTCCACAATGATTTGCCAGTTGCTCCAGAGAGAAAAAGTGTTACAAGTGATATGCTCTCTCCGTATACAACACGTCTTGCAACAGGAATTAAGGTATCCACAAGTAAAGTAGAAAAACTGATCCCGAACTTGAGTAACAAAGTCAAGTACACCCTTCATTACAGAAACCTAAAACAGTACCTCGCTCTAGGTCTTAAATTAACAAAAATACATAAAGTACTTGCATTTACGCAAAGTCCATGGTTAAAGCCCTACATTGAGTTCAACACAAAGCAGCGAATGAATGCAAAGAATGACATTGAGAAAGATCTATTTAAGCTCTTAAACAAGGCAGTATTTGGCAAAACAATGGAAAACCTGAGGAAAAGGGTAAATGTCCAGTTGGTAAATGATATGAAAAGAGCAAAAAAATTAATTGCCTCTCCGGCATGTGAAATTTTCCAAATTTTCGCTAATAATCTCGTTGCTGTTCACTCTAAGAAAGCCTGCCTTGAGTTGAACCGCCCCATCTATGCAGGCTTCGCCATTTTAGATATTAGTAAAATTACAATGTACGATTTCCACTATAACTATGTTAAATCAAAGTATGGTTATAATGCATGTCTACTTTTCACTGACACAGATTCCCTTTGTTACAAAATTACTACCGGCAACTTGTATAACGACATGAAACTAGAATCCTTCCGCTTTGATACATCAAATTTCCCTCTATAGTGACAAGAACAAAAAGGTACTTGGAAAGATGAAAGATGAGCTAGACGGTAAAGTAATTGTGGAGTTTGTAGGTTTACGCCCTAAAATGTACTCAATTAAAGATAATAGTGGTAATGTGGAAAAAGTGGGTAAAGGCATTGTAAAACGGGCTCTTGCAAAACGCATCTTGCACGTCGATTATAAAAAGTGTTTATTTTCAAAATTAACGCAAAGTGCAAACATGTACTCCATCAGAAGCCTCAAACACGAACTTTTTACCATAAAACAGAGAAAACAGACGCTATCACCTTACGACGATAAAAGATATATTCTTAATGATGGGATCCACACTTTAGCACATGGAAATTATAAGATTAAGATGCAAACTGGCTAAAGAAACTTGTAGATATTAGAAACACACGCTGTAAATGTGTATGCCAACTCTTAGTAATAATTGTGTCAACATAAGTAATGTGTTATTTTATGATACTCTGTGTAAGTAGTTCATATATGCATATAATATATATATTTTTTAAATAAACAATTTAAACTTGATAAACTAGCCTTTTCATTTAATAAACTCGTTTCCTATTACTACATTATAAGCAGAGATACATTTTCCTTGTACTTCCTTGAAGAATTTGCATGTATTATCTATATAATGTATGTCGTATTAGAACTAGAACTAGAATGTGTAGTACAGATCAATACACATTTAAATATAATATAACTCAAAAACTGAAGACCCTTTGACAGGAACGGGATGAGTTAGGTTTGGTTCATGGAGTAAGACTAGGTGAGGGTTAGGACCTTTGGTTAGGTTAGATTGGGTTTTATAGTATTTGAGGTGGAATAGGTTCATTGGTTATAAAGTAGTGGTTAAGTCCTTTGGCGGAATAGAGGTGGTAGGTAATATCTATTCTCGTTACAGTCGTTTTATACTTTATTCAAGTTTTAGTCTTATTAAAATTGTCTGTGTTTTTTTCGCTTCATCTATATTTGAATTTAAAATTCTTAACTCATTTTTCTTATAAATTTTCTTTGTAAAATTAATATTTGACTTTTTTAGTAAATCCATAGATAAGTTAGTTTTAGGTACAAACTGCACTAGTTGTACAAGTCTTATAGTTATTGTAGAATTAGATTATCAATCCTAGAATTATTTTCTTTTAGTAGGTTTAACATTAAGACTGAACTATATATAGATAGATATTATATTCTTTAGTACACTGTAAATGTACAACTGTACGATACAAAGTTCAACTATTAACAATGAAACTACTGAAGACTGATGGAACGGCCGAATCGATGAACATGTTGATGGATGGAGTAGAAGAGGTGCCCGAAGTCTGAAGAGGATTTTGCCACAAGGAGTGCGTGGGCATACGAACGATGAGGTCATCGTTCATTGGGGGGCCGGGCATGTGAAGATCTTCTGCTCTATCAATATAAGTTGTTGGCCAGTGCCCGGATGTGTTGAAATCCTAACAGGATGCATGCACAAGTTGAGTGTAGCCGCGGAATGTGCATGTGTCAGGATTTTAACACTTTGTCGGGAGCGGGCAACGAACGCCGAGAAGTAAGAAAACCTTAGTCAGTTGGACTTTGGTTTATTAAAATGTACAACGGTGGCAGGCTCCCACTTGATTAACACAGAGAAAGAGGCGGAGGGAGTCCTGAGAGCTAATTGACGAGTGGTCATTTACCCGCCCCCTGACGTCACGAAGGAACGTGGCGCCCATAGGACAAATCCGCGAACTGTTACGCTTTCACGCGCTTAATGTACGACACTTATCTCGTTCTAGCTGTTATAATATTCACTTTTCAGGTAATACCTATAGAAAAGCGTAGTTAGTTCACATCCCAGTGGTCAATATAAAGGTTAGTTAAAAATTATAGACCCAGTAGTTAACTTGTTATAACAATTCGACCTGCCCAGGGACTGCTACCTCATCGTGGTGGGCAGGTTTGTGCGCTTTGTTAACCCCGAGAGCTATGCCGGCGGAAGCGTATGCTTCTGGTAGGGCCACCCTAGCCGGACTGGTCGAGGAGGAGAAGTCAGACGAAGTGCAGTCCACACCCAAATCCCCTTTCCTCCCCCTTCCCCTTTCCACCCCGCCCTCCTATTGGCCCCTTTCCTCCAAACAGCCTCCTATTTCATCTTCATATATCACCCACTCATTGTCTCGATTAGCCTCGTTGCAAAAATATGAGACGTTGAGCCCAAATAATCAATCAAACTAGGCCTATAACAATTCGCGCATCAAAAGGATCAAATGAGCAACGCGTGATTTGTTTTTTCAACTTCAATTGGCGAAAAACAAATAACGAGAGTTTCTTAAGCAAGTGTTCCAATAATGTGAGACAATAAACAAATAAACTTTCTAGATAGAAATTGCTCAGAACGAAAATTCATAGCATGCAATAAAATGCAGGGTGTAGCGGTTGGGCCTCAAAAGTAGCGGTTTTGACCGTGAAACTAAGCACCTTGCATATTAGTGCATGCTATGAATTTTCGTTCTGGGCATTTTCTATCTAGAAAGTTTATTTGCTTATTGTCTCACATTATTGGTTCGTATTCTTAAGAAACTCTCGTCCAAATCCGATCATTAGTTTTTCGCCAGTTGGAGTTGAAAAAACAAAACACACCTTTCTCATTTTATCCTCTTCAGTGCGTGAATTGTTATAACAAGTTAACTACTTCGTCTATAATTTTGAAATAACCTTTATATTGACCACTGGTATGTGAACTACTTATGTTTTCCAGGTTATATCTTAAAAATGAATATTATACCAGCTAGAACGAGATAAATGTGGATGTGTTTTGCGTGGATCCGTCCGGACAGTAGGGACTTTTCCCAACTGCTAGTCACGTGACACAGTACTCGGCGCAAGCTCCGCCTATCACCACTCGTCAATAGGCTGATTCGAGCGGGAAAACAGTTTGAAGATAGAAGAATAGGCTTTTCCAACGAAATGTATGTCTTGGTGGGGTTTAAGAGCAATGACGTCAGGAGTGTCGAAGGGAGACAGAAAGATTGACCGGCTCGGGGAGTTCACACGTCTAAACTTCGAGCAATAAACACCAACCGGGGTTTGAGGAGTGAGTGACCACGCACGAAACAGGAATAAGCAGACAAGAGCGGAAGAGAGAAGTAGAGGGAAGAACAACAAGGACGTACACCAGGACCCGTACGAGGGAAGAGCTTGGACCCAGAGGAATGACCGGTTGCTGTACCATGCCGTAAAGGGTAGGATCTTGATGTTCTAGGATGTGTGTTTTTTGTTGTTAAATTAAGTCGAACCCACGCACGCCAAATACTTAATGCAACAGTTTAAAGAATTACCGAATAGGGTAGAAATTTAAGGAAAAATATACGTTACCTTCGTTATTGAATTCGGTTTATTGAATGGTGTTATAACCCTGCATCGATCCATGACCCTACAAACATATCGATCGTGGTTAAAATTGGGGGAAAACTGGGCCTCTTAGCTTAACATCAGCTACGCTCCCCAAGCCAATCAAGGCAACAACATCTGTCTTGGGGCTCAGTCAACCCCTTTTCTTCACAATATCATATTATATAATCTAAACGCCGAACCGGTCAAACATTCAGTATTTTTAAGACTATTGTCTATAATAGTGAAAATTGAATAGGTATGTAAATAATAGAAACATTTAAAAAAACGCAATACACACAAAATAAATAATAATATACAATAACATAAAATATATTTTCATTTATGATATCAATAATTATAACAACAATAACAATAACGATAATAACACTATTTTATTGAACATATTGTAAAATCATATTGGTCATTCCTGAGTATAACATAACTCTTAACTTTCACAACATAAATTAGTAAGATTTCAAAAAGGACATATAGTATTATTGGTTGTGTGAAAATCAAAAACATGTAGGGCCTATGATGTGTTAGGGGAAAAAGTCGAAAAAACACTTACTGAGATCACTTACTACTGATTACTTTACTGAGTATTAAAAGCTATACTACACACAAGTTCTCACATGAAAACAAATTTCCTCACGTAGTGTCATTTTCATTTTTATTTATTTACCGGTAACTAGTTTTGTCAATGAACATCTAAACTAAAAAACGTTCTTCTATCTATAAGCTGAGCCCGGCTTTGGGCAGTTTCAAAGCGCTCATGCAGTCGCCTCTTGTATTGTCCCGTTGTTAACATGTCACACAGTTTGACAGCTGAAGTTCATCTCCGCTTAGCGTCAGGTACAATCACATCCACTGCGCAGTTGGCTCTTCTATTGTCCCGTTGCTAACATGTCACACAGTTTGACAGCTGAAGTTCATCTCCGCTTAGCGTCAGGTACAATCACATCCACTGCGCAGTTGGCTCTTCTATTGTCCCGTTGCTAACATGTCACACAGTTTGACAGCTGAAGTTCATCTCCGCTTAGCGTCAGGTACAATCACATCCACTGCGCAGTTGGCTCTTCTATTGTCACGTTGCTAACATGTCACACAGTTTGACAGCTGAAGTTCATCTCCGCTTAGCGTCAGGTACAATCACATCCACTGCGCAGTTGGCTCTTCTATTGTCACGTTGCTAACATGTCACACAGTTTGACAGCTGAAGTTCATCTCCGCTTAGCGTCAGGTACAATCACATCCACTGCGCAGTTGGCTCTTCTATTGTCCCGTTGTTAACATGTCACACAGTTTGACAGCTGAAGTTCATCTCCGCTTAGCGTCAGGTACAATCACATCCACTGCGCAGTTGGCTCTTCTATTGTCCCGTTGTTAACATGTCACACAGTTTGACAGCTGAAGTTCATCTCCGCTTAGCGTCAGGTACAATCACATCCACTGCGCAGTTGGCTCTTCTATTGTCCCGTTGCTAACATGTCACACAGTTTGACAGCTGAAGTTCATCTCCGCTTAGCGTCAGGTACAATCACATCCACTGCGCAGTTGGCTCTTCTATTGTCCCGTTGCTAACATGTCACACAGTTTGACAGCTGAAGTTCATCTCCGCTTAGCGTCAGGTACAATCACATCCACTGCGCAGTTGGCTCTTCTATTGTCACGTTGCTAACATGTCACACAGTTTGACAGCTGAAGTTCATCTCCGCTTAGCGTCAGGTACAATCACATCCACTGCGCAGTTGGCTCTTCTATTGTCACGTTGCTAACATGTCACACAGTTTGACAGCTGAAGTTCATCTCCGCTTAGCGTCAGGTACAATCACATCCACTGCGCAGTTGGCTCTTCTATTGTCACGTTGCTAACATGTCACACAGTTTGACAGCTGAAGTTCATCTCCGCTTAGCGTCAGGTACAATCACATCCACTGCGCAGTTGGCTCTTCTATTGTCACGTTGCTAACATGTCACACAGTTTGACAGCTGAAGTTCATCTCCGCTTAGCGTCAGGTACAATCACATCCACTGCGCAGTTGGCTCTTCTATTGTCCCGTTGTTAACATGTCACACAGTTTGACAGCTGAAGTTCATCTCCGCTTAGCGTCAGGTACAATCACATCCACTGCGCAGTTGGCTCTTCTATTGTCCCGTTGATAACATGTCACACAGTTTGACAGCTGAAGTTCATCTCCGCTTAGCGTCAGGTACAATCACATCCACTGCGCAGTTGGCTCTTCTATTGTCCCGTTGTTAACATGTCACACAGTTTGACAGCTGAAGTTCATCTCCGCTTAGCGTCAGGTACAATCACATCCACTGCGCAGTTGGCTCTTCTATTGTCCCGTTGATAACATGTCACACAGTTTGACAGCTGAAGTTCATCTCCGCTTAGCGTCAGGTACAATCACATCCACTGCGCAGTTGGCTCTTCTATTGTCACGTTGCTAACATGTCACACAGTTTGACAGCTGAAGTTCATCTCCGCTTAGCGTCAGGTACAATCACATCCACTGCGCAGTTGGCTCTTCTATTGTCACGTTGCTAACATGTCACACAGTTTGACAGCTGAAGTTCATCTCCGCTTAGCGTCAGGTACAATCACATCCACTGCGCAGTTGGCTCTTCTATTGTCCCGTTGATAACATGTCACACAGTTTGACAGCTGAAGTTCATCTCCGCTTAGCGTCAGGTACAATCACATCCACTGCGCAGTTGGCTCTATATTTTGTATAGAATGATACTGATGGAGCGCAGTATGGTAATCGAGACGTTAGTGCTCAGTGGCGTCGGAACAGGGGGGTAAAGGGGGCATTGCCCCCCGTAACTTTCGTGCCATGGGGGATGGGGGGGGGGGGGGGACAGATTTTAGATTTGAAAACAGATTATTATGTGAATGTGGCTTTTGGGTGCGTGTTCGAAAAGTCAAGATTTCTACTTTTTGGGAAAGCAACGTCGGATGATTTTTCAACAATTCATTTCCAGGAAGAAACAACGAACAACAGCAGGAATGTTTATTCGTTGTATTGTTTTTATGAAAAGATTTTTGCAAGGTATCACCCTAAAAACGTATTTTAGGCCATCAAACATAGTAAAGGGTCTTTTTTTTCGCCTACGGCGAAATTGCCTCCAGCAGTAGGGGCTATATCATCCACCTCGTTGCGAGTACAAATTAAAATATGCGAGTTATTTGTGGAGGTCTCGTGCATATATAAACGAGGGTTGACAGCTAAAATAATCGATGTTCACTAGAGAAAAATGTAAAAAAAATATGGAAATAACTAAAAATGGTAAAAAATACAAAAACACAAAAAATCACTGAAATAAAAAAAATCATTGAAATCAAAAAAGTAACGAAATCATATTTGCAAAAAAATCAAAAAACAATTTGGTAACAACAAAAATAAAAAATTAAGCTTTATTGTAAAAAGATAAAAAAAACAAAAAAACAATTGAAATAAAAAATCAGCAAAAAACGTAAAAATACAAAAAAGTCACGAAATCCAAAAAAATCAATTTTGATTGCGAAATCAAAAATATGTGTACATGAAACAGTCGAGTTGTCAACCCCTCGACTTTTTTTATCACGTTTTGTTTACTATGCCATATTCTATTGAGTCTGAAATTGACCCCCCCCCCCCCCCCCCCCTTATATCAAAAAAGTTCTGGCGCGCCTGTTAGTGCTTGTAATAAAAACACATCCCAGAGTGGTTGGCCGTGGTCGATTAGCTTCGGCCAGTAATATTTGCTTCGGCATTAGTTATTAGTTATTGTTACGTAAAGCACCAACGTGTACTGGATGTGATTGTACCTGAGTTCCGGAGAGTCCCATCCTACCCTGGCAAATTAGGACGGTTTACAACCTTTCATAATAGGGCTAGAACTTACATCTCCATTACATCGTGCTTCAAGCATAGAGGGTTCAAGTCTTATATACCCTTTAGGGAGTAATTTATCAACGATAACGGTTAATATTTTATTAGTGATTACCGAAAGAATAGAAGACAGACCATCCCAAGTCAACGGCAATATTTAGTATTTTGCAAATACTGTACGTACCGGTGGTTGGAGCTCGTCCCAAACCACCACGTGCCGACGAGACATTACATTTATATGTCCTTTTTTGATGCAAAGACATGTGTTTCAAAGCAAACAAATCCTGCATTTGAATTCGATCGCGACACACAGGACGTGCGCGTGACTGGAAAGTAGTTATAAAGCACTGTGGGGGATTCCACAGCCTTCATTTACGTGTCTGACAGTACGCCTGCTAAAGCTTTTCGTTCCTCACAGCCACGTAGCGCTCACAGCCTTCCATGGATCCTGCTATCTTTTGTCGACAACAATGGTTTTGGGGGATCATTGTAGAGTTTCATCTGGCTGGACTGGTGATGGACAAGGCCATGTTCTACTATTTGATTTTGTACATTTAATTAATTAATAAATAACATACATTACAACTCTCTTCTCCTACTTGCACGCACTACAGTGGTGACCCCGACGTGATATGAACACGCAGCGACATTTTCATCTGTACGAGCTACCGACCGATCTGGTGACCCCACAAACGCGTGTTCGAGTATTTTGTGTGTGAGTACTACGCCAAGAGATTTACTTGCACATTATTTTTGTACGTTCATTATTGTGTTTTCGCAATGACAGACCCCGTGGTCACGGCAGCCACCGATACAGTTGCCCGTGTGAGCGTGCGTGTCCCGCCATTTTGGCAAGACGATCCGGTGCTTTGGTTTGCGCAAATTGACAGCCAGTTTGTTTTGGCCGGGATCACACAGGACACGACCAAATTCCATACTGTGACAGGCGCGCTTGACCAACGCTACGCCGCTGCAGTGCGAGGCATAATTCTCAACCCACCAGCGGAAGGCAAGTACAACAGCTTAAACGCTGAACTTATTCGCCGATTCTCACCCTCGTTGGAAGCACGACTAAAGCAATTGCTCCAGCACGAGGAGATGGGAGATCGTTCACCGTCACAGTTCCTAAGCCATATGCGCGTTCTTGGTGGCACGACTGTGTCCAATGACGTGTTGCGCATTCTGTGGCTCGGCCGATTGCCACAACGGATGTCCGACATACTAGCCTCGTCACCTCCAGACAACCTCGAGGCGCTAGCTGTCATTGCCGACCGCATCTACGAGAGTACGGCCGCCCCATCCCGTGTCGCGGCAGTCGACAATCCAGCCGACTTGACAAGCTGTCGGGTACAGATTGAGGAGCTGACACAGCAAGTCGCAGCCCTCTCCGCAGGCCGCAGCGCAGCGACAACTCGTACGCGTTCAGCAAGCCATCAGCGAGCAACGTCTGCTAGGCGCGATACCGTTCAGGGCGCTTCGGACAACGAGATGTGTTGGTTTCACCGCACATTCGGAGAGAACGCCAGACGCTGCCGACCGCCATGTAGCTATCCCGCCTATCCGAAGAAAAAAACTCCAACGGCAGTCCGTAAACGCGGCTGACGGCTGCCCAAGTTCTTGCCGCCTTTTCGTGATGGATGTTCCAACACGCCGACATTTCCTCGTCGACACCGGATCCGACCTCTGCGTGTACCCTCGCACGCTGGTCAGCGGACCTCGCGCTCCGACGACGTACGAGCTTTTCGCTGCCAACGGTTCCGTCATAGCAACCTACGGCACCATCACCCTCAACCTCGACCTTGGCCTCCGTCGTGATTTCGTTTGGAAGTTTGTGGTAGCCGACGTATCGAAACCGATTATCGGAGAAGACTTCCTGTCCTACTACGGCCTGCTCGTCGATGCTCGAGCAAGACGACTCGTCGACAGCGTCACGTCATGTGTCATCGCTCGCCGCTCGTCGCACGACACACAGGAACACGTCAAGGCAGTCTGCGGAGGTTCTCGCTATCACACTATTTTGGCGGCATTTCCAGACATCACGCGTCCTGCCGGCACGCAGCAGGTTGTGAAACATTTGACTGTACATCACATCCATACTACGCCTGGCCACCCAGCATCGTGCAAGCCACGACGGCTCGCACCGGATCGCCTACGCATCGCCAAACGAGAATGCGACGCCATGTTGACGTCTGGCGTGGCACGACGGTCGTCAAGCAGTTGGTCTGCAGCTCTCCATCTCGTTCCTAAGAAAAAAGGATCAATGGAGACCATGTGGGGACTACCGCCCTCTAAACGACAGAACGATCCCCGGCCGCTACCCAGTCCCCCACATTCAACATTTTGCCCAAACCCTCGCTGGCAAAACGATATTTTCAACAATTGATCTGGTTCGAGCATACAACCAGATCCCCGTTGCAACAGAAGATATACAGAAGACAGCCATCTGCACTCCGTTTGGTCTTTTCGAGTTCCCCTACATGAGCTTCGGTTTACGCAATGCAGCCCAAACGTTCCAACGCTTTATCGACGAAGCAATCCGAGGACTCGATTTCGCATACGCGTACATTGACGACATTCTTATCGCCTCAAAATCACCCGAGGAACACGAGCAACATCTGCGATTACTGTTCGCACGACTCTCCGAGTACGGAATACTCGTGAACACATCAAAGTGCGTGTTTGGGGCTGAAGAGGTCCGGTTTCTCGGGTACATGGTCAATGCTTCTGGGACTCGACCCCTTCAAGACAAGGTTGATGCGATCGCCTCATTCCCTCAACCCAGTAATCTCCGACAACTCCGACAGTTCCTAGGAATGCTGAACTTCTACAGGCGTTTCTTACCTTCCACCGCCAAGCTTCAGGCTCCTCTGAACGACCTCCTTGCCGGCGCCAACAGCAAGGGTAAGACACCAATCACATGGACACCGATCCTCACGGCTACGTTTGAACGATGCAAGCGCAGTCTCTCAGAGGCAGTTCTTCTAGCTCACCCCGACCCGAAAGCCGAGCTTGCCGTCATCGCGGACGCTTCGGACACTAGTGTTGGAGCCGCTTTGCAGCAGAGGACGTGCCGAGGATGGCAACCACTTGCTTTCTTCTCGCGGAAGTTGAGCGCGGCCCAGCGGAATTATGGTGCGTATGATAGCGAACTGCTCGCCGTGTACGAGGCCATACGATTCTTCCGCCATATGGTGGAAGTGAGAACATTTGTCATTTACGCAGACCATAAACCTCTGACATTTGCATTTAAACAGAAGACTGACAAGTGCTCGCCACGACAATTTCGTCACTTGGGCTATATTGGACAATTATCCACGGACATTCGCTATGTGCCCGGTAAAGAGAACGTCTTTGCTGATGCTCTGTCTCGAGTGGAAGCCATATCGGGTGCAGTCACCCTCGCTGACATCGCCCGAGCCCAGGCAAATGACCCCGAGCTCTAGACACTCCGGCAGAGCACCACTTCACTCCAGCTCCAACAGCGGTTCCTTCCTGACAGAAACCTGTTAAACCCTGTTGATCTTCTGCGACACGTCCATGCATATGGAGCGACCTTTCGTCCCAACCACCCTCCGACGCCAAGTGTTTGACAGTCTCCACAGTCAGACGAAGTGCAGTCCACACCCCAATCCCCTTTCCCCCCCACTGTCCCATTGCATATTTCTCCTCCCACTTGGCCCTGCCCTCCCTTGCTGGACTCCCGTATGACGACTCACGCGACGTACAATGGATCTGATTCGGATGTGGCTTTATTCTTCATTATCATCTTTCTCATCTTCATTATCACCCGCTCATCGTCTCGATTAGCCATCGTTGCATAAATATGAGACGTTAAGCCCCATTAATCAATCCACAGTCCGTCCCACCCCGGCATCGCTGCCTCCGCTCGCTTGGTATCACACCGTTTTGTGTGGCCTTCTATGCGGAAAGATTGTAGGGAGTGGGCACGCACTTGCATGGCGTGCCAACGGTCGAAGGTCACGCGCCACGTCTCTGCGCCCGTTGAACATTTCGAGGTCCCGGGAGCGAGATTCGAGCATATCCACATCGATCTGGTCGGTCCTATTCCAGAGTCGGCCGGTTTTCGCTACATGTTGACATGTGTGGACAGGTTCACGCGTTGGCCCGAGGCAATCCCGATTGCTGATATCACCGCAGCCACCGTCGCATCCGCCCTCGTCTCCGGGTGGATCTCACGCTTCGGGACGCCCCTACGGATCACCTCCGACCAAGGTCGCCAATTTGAGTCGTGCCTTTTCAGGTCATTGAACCACCTGACAGGCACTACTCTCATTCGAACCACTGCTTACCACGCGGCCGCCAATGGTATGGTGGAACGCCTCCATCGACAACTTAAGACAGCGCTTAAGTGTCACGAGGGGAGCGATGGACGGACCACCTTCCATGGGTCATGTAAGGTATTCGTTCGTCATGGAAGGAGGACGTCAAGACTACTTTAGCCGAACTCGTGTACGGAACAACGCTCCGTCTTCCTGGACCCTTATTCTGTAAAATGTTCTCGTTCTCGTGTGAAACGAAAACGAAATCTGCACCCGTTCCGAGGCTAGAAGGTACCAGCAAATAGTATTTCTCCATTGTAGTCACGTTTACGGTCACAGCTGACTATAATTATCAGAATGCAGAACGAAATCAGCCGCCAATTATGAATATGAAATTCTGGCACAGATTTTAGTCACATGGCCAACTGCTTGCGACAATAGTAGTCCCCGTGGAGCTACCGAGACCTCCTATCTTCTAAATCATGGCCGACCGAGTTCCGCCATCAACTTAATGCTAAGGTGTAGTTTTATCTCTATTTGACAACACTTTGACATATATCTTTACTTACCACCTTGTACTATACTATTGAACTAATTATTGTAATTTAACCATGGCATATATCCATTTATTTACTTAGATTGTTGAATTTACATGTTATGTCGTTTGATTTGGCATTTCGAGTCTTTATTGTGTCAAAAATAACAAGTGGCAGTTGTTATGGACTTGATACCGCAGCCTACTGCATGTTTTAACAGATATAGTGGGCAGTGACCGTTGACACCACATACACATGACTTCGAACAGTGCTATTCCAATGTCTTTGGACTGCAACCGCGAAATACCATTGGCTGCTACCATCCTAGCCTCCAAACAATACCAAATCGAGATTTCGTTTAGTTTTCGTTTCGTTTCACACGAGAACATTTTACAGAATAAGGGCCCTGGGGAGTACCTGTCACCTCCAACACTAACGGCGGCCAGCACGTCAACGTACGTTAATCAGCTTCGGCGACGCCTCGAGTTGATTCGACCAGTTCACCCCCACGTCATGGGCAGCGCTCGGTTTTCATTTTCGAGGACCTTGCAACCTATTCACACGTTTTCGTTCGACATGACGCAGTCACAACTCCCTTGACACAACCGTACGACGGACCTTTTGAGATTGTTGATAGACATGAAAAGTATTTTGCAATTCTCCGTCATGGGAAGAGGGTGGTTGTGTCGATTGACCGTGTAAAACCTGCATTCAT